>VXBP01009165.1:298832-319418 GCA_013400115.1 Rhinopomastus cyanomelas
CCCCCATTCTGATCCACCCCAGGATGCTATTTGCCTTCTTGGCCACAAGAGCACACTGCTGGCTCATGGTCATCCTGCTGTCCACTAGGACCCCCAGGTCCCTTTCTCCCACACTGCTCTCCAACAGGTCAGTCCCCAACCTGTCTTGGTGCCTGGGGTTGTTCTTGTCCAGATGCAAGACTACACTTCCCCTTGTTACACTTCATTAAATTTCTCCCTGCCCAGCTCTCCACCCTGTCCAGGTCTTGCTGAGTGGCAGTGCAGCCTGCTGGGGTGTTGGCGATACCACCCAGCTTTGTGTCATCAGCAAACTTGCTGGCAGAGCACCCTAATCCCTCATCCAAGTCATTAATAAATAGATTGAACAGGACTGGTCCCAGCACCGACCCTTGGGTGACTCCACTAGATACAGGCCTCCAACTAGATTCTGTCCTGGTGACCACTACTCGCTGGCTTCTGTCATGCAGCCAGTTCACAATCCATGTCACTACCCAATTGTCCAGACCACACTGCCTCAGTTTGGCTGTGAGGATGCTGTGAGAGACTGTGTCAAATGCTTTAGAAGTGTTCCTGCCCATTGCAGGGGTGTTGGAAATAGATTATTATAAAGGTCCTTTCCAGCCCAAACCCTTCTATGATCCTATAATTCTATGATATCAGGCCTGCCAAAAAGTGTCGACATCTCAAACCGTGCTGTTCCATACATTGGTCTGGGCAGTATCAGGAAGGATGGTAGCTCACCTGGCCCAAAACTACAACAAGTACCATGCCAAACATGTCCCATTACAGGTGGCTGCAAGCTAGTGCTTGGGACCACATGCCAGGCCAGTCTCTGGGGTTGAATGTTCTGTTTGAGACTCCAGGTGTTATGCAGGGAGTCAAAGCTCCTAGCCCAAGCTAGAAAGATTTAATAGGAAGGTTTGCACTTGTACCACTGAAGCTGAGAAGACTGTTTTCTTTCCAAACATGGAAAGGAAGACCAGATGGAGTCACGCGGCATAGCGACTTACACACGTTGTATCCCATGACAGAACACCTGCTGCTGTGGGCAGCAGCAAAGACAGAAATGGGCTTGCTAGAAAGCCTTCTTTGCACCTACAGCTCTGCTGTTGACTCCAGGTGCAACTCATGGCACTTCTCTGCCGTGCTGTGACCACAGACTGCATGTGGCCAACTGACTGCCTGTGACTCCACACCACGTGGATCAGATCCACAATTCGTGTACTGCAGGAACCCCTCAGAAAGCACCATCACCAAATGCTTAAGGTAAGTAGCAGATACCCTGCTCAGCACAGAGCTGGTGCAGTGTGACCCCTAAACTTATCCCCATTTCTACTACCTGCAATGGCCCAAACAACTGGATGCTCCTGTTGCCCAGATGGCTATCAAAGTGATCCATGGGCAGGCCTGTACTGTCTGCAACAGGACAAACACGTGACCAAGCAGATGATGGGTAAGAATCAAATCCAGACCCTGGACTGTATCCAGACCCTGATAGTCTGATAGGACTGCACAACTACACGAAGGTGCAAGGTTTTCTTGCAGTAGGTTATAACGACCCGTGACCAAAGGTCAGTGGGGAGATGGGTTTCCTTGTCATCACATTGGCCACTGGCCCCTGATGGGATTCCAGGATTATATCCCATACTATTCTCATTACCTGCACAGTGGTCTGAGTCAGGCAGAGAGCAAAACAAACATCACCCTGTGTCCCTGTTTATGTGCAACATCCAGACACTGAGCTGAGAGATAAAAAGTGTGTCTCATATAATCCAGTCCTCAGATGCTGAATTCCCGTTACTGATTTTAAATCACATTTCCTTGTCTTCTGACTACAGTGCAGCAGCTTTGTGGTCTACACTGTAGCTGCCCTTTTACTGTTTCAAGTGCCAGAAGCTTTCGCCAGGGAAAAAGGTTTAGTAAAGATTTGCTGTGCTCTGCTACTTTTACATCTAAAGTTTATCCCACTACAAAGAAGTTGAGAAAGTCTTAAAGAAAAATTTGCATTTCCAAGCTCCTGTTTAATTGACTTCTAATCTGCAATCTCCCATCCTGGGAGGCCTTTTGGCTTGTTCCATCACCAAGGCACAACCTAAGTAGATTATTATTCCCCTGCAATGAGACCTATTTTCTTTCCTTGACACTTACTTGAGCACAGACAACAGAGGGAAAGACTGGGTTTGGCTTCTAGTTGTCCAGCAGGAGTCACAGGATGATTTCCCAAACCTTGGAGTGAGGTACACAAGAGTAGCTCCATGAACTCTCCTACCACCCAACAGAAGATGGTAGAAAGAGCAGCCTGTGCTGCTTCAGGGAGGTGAGTCTGCCAAGAAGACTGGCAGAAGACCAGACCCATGCAAACAAACCCAACTCAGCAATGACAAACACACAGGTGATGTGGGAAGGCTGCAGCTAGAGTCCAGATGCTTGGAATATCCTTTCTGAGATTATTTCAATATCCATTCTTAGATTATTTCATATCTTTTACAGGGTTTTTCTATCATATCAATATTCCAGCCAACAATGTCATCAGATTTCCATTCAGACCTCTGAAAGTTTGAGTTTCTTGAGGGGCTTTTCGTGTGCCAGGTTCCTTTGCACTCTTCTGTGGGTTGTTTCATAAGTACTGAGCTCCCAGGTAAAAATCTGCCCAACTCACGCTACCAAGTTTTCTCTGTTTTTTCATTAAAAATCACATTCTAGCAGTGTACTCTGTTCTCAACTGCAAATATCACAAAATCTGAAATAGAAACATGTTGAGAACGAGACCACAGAATGTTAGATGTTGGAAGGGACCTCTGGAGACTATCTAGTCCAACCTCCATGCTAGCAGGATTACCTACAGTAGATCACATGGGTGGATTTTGAATGTCTCCAGAGTTGGAGGCTCTGTGACTTCTCTGACCAGCTTGTTCCACTGCTCTGGAATGTTCTTCCTTATGTCCATACTGAATCTCCTACATTCCAATTTGTGAACGTTGCCCCTTGTCCTTCCACTAGGTACCACCAAGAAGAGTCTAGTCCCGTCATCCTGCTCGCACCCCTTAGATACTTATAAGCATTGATCAGACTTTCCCCTCAGTCTCATCTCCAGGCTAAACAGCCTCAGCTCTCTCAGGCTCTATTCATATGACAGATGCTCCAGCCCCCTGATCGTCTCAGTAGCTCTGTGCTGAACTTTCTCCAGCAGCTCCCTGTCCTTCTTAAACTGAGGACCCCAGAACTGGATGCAATGTTCTAGATGCTGCCTAACCTCCCCCAGCCTACTGGCCACACACTTATTAATGCACTCCACGAAACCGCTGGCCTTCTTGGCCATAAGGGCACGTTGCTGGTTCATGGTCAGCATGCCAGTGGTCAGCCACTAGCATCCCCTGCTCCTTTTCTCCATACTGTTCAGTTTGATTTAGTTGTAGGTGTAATGACTAGCTGACCAAATGGTATCGCATGTGCTGACAAATGCTGTCTTCAAAGATAACATGCTTGAGAAAAGATTCATCACTTGCTTCTACTGGGGGTTTAGCACAACGGTGATGTGCAGGGATGAATGTGTTAACTCCACTTTTCATACAAGGGGCTGAAAACCTGTCATATAACTAGATCCCTCTAAAATCGTCTAGAGTTTACAATCTGCAGTCTTTGTGCCACAGCCTGGAAAGATGGACATCATCCAGCAGAGGTCTAGGATGATGTAAGGAGGAAGATGAGTACAGTCAGAATTAAGATGATGCAGAAAACACTCAGACACTTTCTGGTAACTTTCTCCTTCCTGTCAGGTCTCAAGCACTGCGGTGTGCCTTACGTTAAAGGGGCTGAAGTTACTAACTTAAAACCACACAACACTTTGATTTTTATCTAGACCTACTCTGTTTAATGGGAAAGTTGTCTGTAAAAGCTACCAGCAAAAAAGTCAATCAGGACAACCAACACAAAAGGCCAACCTAGTCTGAATTATCAGCCAGCTCTTCAGCAACACTCCAATTATTTTCATGATTAAGAATGACCCCAGCAGTACTTTCAAATTTTATTTAAAATGGAAGTTGTTATTAATCAAGGAGCTGTGACGAGCCAGCATCATGATCAGCAGGAGAGTGGAGACAGATCTTTTCAATTTGACTGAAAAATTTGCTTTTAAGCACAAAAACTTCTTGCAACTCTATCTTTTCATCATTTGGGTGATCAGAATAAGAAGCAGAATATCTTACGGTGGTTTAAGAGGCTTTTACTAAATGTCACAAGAAGAAAAATGAAATTAAATTGCACCTACCTTCCCCAAACCCAGCATCATTTATTCATTCATGTACAGCTAATCATTAAATGTCGATTTCTTGGTGGTTAGAATGCACAGTAGGACCTGCAGGAGCCCTGAGTGTTGCAGACAAGACCTGGAATGAGTTGTTAACCCCTCTTTAGGGCTGACACTTCCTTACAGGAGCTAAAAACTGATTTTCTTTCTTTAATTTATTAAATTCTCTGGTTGCAATTTTTCTTTGTAACATTTATAAACATTTACACGATATTAAAATTTTATTGATAATATTACTTAAATATTGGTGCTTTTATAAAGAAAACCAGCATTTACTTTTTGCTTTTGAGAAATTTGGGGATTCTTGCACACAAGTGCTCTAACAGGCCTCTTCTGCTGTGTTCAGAACATCATCACCTGGGCATTATTTTTAACAAATGCAGTTATAACTGTTTCACTTTGTTTCTTATTCCAAGCAAATCAAATGGCTAATGGCAGTATTGGAGGTTTTCTGACTACTTTAAAGTTCTATTTTCCATGCATTACAGAAATGTTACTACAATGCTCAAGGAAAACTCAGGCTAAATTTACCTTTATTATCTTTGTAAAAAGAGAAGGTTAGTAAAGGCTATTCTTTTCAAGTAATGCTCATCTTAAAAATAAATTGTTTTGTTTAATGTTTATACATTCAAAATGGAAGCTGTCACACACTGCGTTTGCATCATCCTATTTCTGATCAAAACTTCTCATTTAGAGAAGCTGAAAGTGTGGAAAAAAGGAGACAATAAAGTGTTATCTTTCTCTGAAACAATGTTCAGACAAAACTGCTCCATGTAATTATCCACACAGATTGCTGCTGGATTATCTTTTAGTAAAAAAGCCCCTAAAAACTAGAAAAAGCTGTAAAGTTTCTCTGTTTTAAGCCACTTCGATACACACTAAATAAACCCCCTCAGACATCTGCTAGAGGATCCATAATCCAGTTAATTTCTGAAGAGCTGCATTTAGGGTTTCCTTGGCTATTGCTGTACTAGACTACTTAGCTGATCTGAACCAGTCAAGTCTTCTGCTCTTCCCACACAGCAAGTGCAGATAGGCTTGATCTATTCTATACAGAGAAAAGGCCCTGAAATACTCTTGCCAGGTGGTTACCTAGTGTTCTTCATATTTACTAGTTGCATGTCTACTTCAATTATTACAAGAAGTCTACAGGTGTCGGAGATTTTTCAAAAGTCTCTAAAATATTACAGACTAAAAGATCCCTTACATCTCAGTTACAGCACCTACTCATTAATGACTTGGATGAGGGATTGGCATGCACTGTCAGCAAGTTTGCTGATGACACAAAGTTGGGTGGTGTGGCTGACACACCTGCAGAGTGTTGCTGCCATTCAGCAAGACCTGGACAGGCTGGAGAGCTGGGCAGAGAGAAATGTAATGAAGTACAACAAGGACAAGTGTAGAGTCTTGCATCTGGACAAGAACAACCCCAGGTACCAGTATAGGTTGGGGACTGACCTGTTGGAGAGCAGTGTGGGAGGAAGGGACCTGGGGGTCCTAGTGGACAGCAGGAGGACTATAAGCCAGTAGTGTGCTCTTGTGGCCAAGAAGGCCAACAGCATCCTGGGGTGGATCAGAAGAGGGGTGGTTAACAGATCGAGAGAGGTTCTTCTTCCCCTCTACTGTGCCCTAGTGAGACCACATCTGGAGTATTGTGTCCAGTTCTGGGCCTCTCAGTTGGAGAGTCTGGCACAGAGCCACAAAGATGAAGAAGGCAGTAGGACACCTCCCTGATGAGGAAAGGTTGAGTCAGCTGGGTCTCTTTAGCTTGGAGAAGAGGAGACCGAGGGGTGACCTCATTAATGTTTGTGAAGGGTGGGTATCAGGAGGATGGAGCCAGGCTCTGCTCAGTTGTATCCAATGACAGGACAAGGGGCAAGGGGTGTCAGCTGGAACACAGGAGGTTCCACATCAAATGAGAAGGAACTTAAGGCTGCCCAAGGGGGTTGTGGAGATCCTTCTCTGAAGACATTTAAAACCCGCCTGGATATGTTCCTGTGTGACTTGGTCTAGGTGTCAGGGGGATTGTACTGGATGATCTTTAGAGGTCCCTTCCAATCTCTAATTTTCCGTGATTCTGTGATATAGCATCTTCTGTCAAAACACAGACTTTGGGGAAATTCAGTATGAATAACAGCACATTCTAACTTTAGACATTTCCACTGAACAGTACAACATTCTCATGTAAAAGGGTTTTTGTGATGTTGTCTGATTTCCTCTTCATCTTCTGTACAATTCGACTCTTCCTAGAATGGAATAACATGCAATGAAATGATAATAAAGGACTGTGCCTTATCACAGTGTTTAAAAAGCAAAAAAATACCATCTAGGCAGTGTTAAGGACACAGGAAGCATATGAGGAGGAGCTATTTAGGAATATAATAATCATCTAACCATGTGTCTGGACAAATAACATAACACATAGGAGAGAATAACATGATATACTGACTGCAGCTCCTGCATTATACCAAGGTCAGTGACAAGCATGAAGTCCAGTCCCTCAGACAGATACCTGGGGCATCAATTTAAGGATGAACTTTGAAATTTTTACATGATGTTTTCAATATTAAAAGTATCTGAAATCACTACACTTTCTAATTTTTCCCCCATATGAAAACACAGACATTGATTTTTAACTAACTAGGTTAGTTAGGTAAAACCAGCTAATTGATCTTTAATTAATGTAGAATAAGAATTAGATTCACTAAATCTTGTCTCAGCAGGTTGTCTAGAAAATAAACTGGAAATTACTACTCACAGAGCTGAAGAAGATGAAAGAAGCAGCATATTTAAAACATCCAATCCATAATAAGACTTGAGAACTGACGTATTAGAGTAGTCACAACCATAATAAAATACAGTCATGTGCTGCACTGAGGGCTGTGAAAAGCAGTTTTAAATAAGCAGGTATAAACACTTTGCTGGTTCACGGCATTCTAACAATGAGCAGCGGCATGAATGGCAGACAGCTAAACAGAAAGCTAATGATGTGCTTTATTCCCAAAGCCAACACAAGCCTTTCAGTACCAGAAATCTATGAAATTGGAATATGTGGGTACAGGCTTTTGAAATACTGTCTTTTTATACAGTCAAAGGAAACAAACACACTTTAACAATGAGTTTCCCTTCACCCCTCAGATGCAAGATGAGAGTGAAAATAAGCTCTGCATTCATTCATTGTGGTTCAGAAGTGAGTGATTCTCTGCCTTGTTTTCTCCAAAGAGTGTCCAGCAGCTTGCCTGGAGAGTTTACTGAAAGAATCATAGACTCATTTAGGTTGGAAAAGGCCTTACAGATCATCAAGTCCAACCATTAACCCTACTTTATCAAGTCCACCGCTAGACCAGGTCTCTAAGTACCACACGTAAACAATCATTAAACTCCTCCAGGGATGGTGACTCAGCCCCCTTCTTGGGCAGCCTATTCAAAGGCTTGATGAACCTTTCAATGGAGAAGTTTTTCCTAATGTCTGGCCTAACCCTCCCTGGGTGCAGCTTGAGGCCCTTTGATGGAGTGAGCATTAACTATTGATGGAGTGACCATTGTCTTAGGATTATGTAGTAACTACCTGTTATTGTTAAAAATCACAAAGCTTAGCAACTAGCATTGTGTAGAAAGATGGGAGGCTAGGTGCAGCCTGTCAAAGGAGAAACTGATTGCTGAAGTGCTGGCAGGGACCAGCCATACTGTTTGGACTAGTAACAGGAAGCAGAAGAACACGCACGGAGAGATGGGGTGCAAAAGTTCAACCCTGAGGAAGACTCTTACTTCATAGCAAGATGGCATCACGACCCTCAAAAGATGACCACCGAAAGAAACTGCACAAGCTCAAGAAGGAGGAGACTTCATTAACATAGGAAGTGGGGACAGATTATGCATCTGTATAGGCATGTTGGACTATCTAATGAATATGTATTATTTTATGGCATATAATCATGGTTTTGGGGGCCAGCTGTGCACACATCTGTGGTGGCACGAGCCCCTGTGCACCCACTAGCAAATAAATTACCTCCTCAAAAACTCTAAACAGAGTTCTTGGGTCCTTTCCATATGTCACCTTCCATCTTCTTCTATCACTAATGACCTGCAAGAAGAAACCAGCACCTACTTCTCTGTAGTGTCCTTTCAGGTGGTTGTAAAGGGCAATAAGGTAGCCCCTCAGCCTCCTCTCCCTCAGTCTAAATAGCCCCAGTTCCCACAGCTACTGCTCATCAAACGTACTGTCTAGGCCCTTCACCAGCATCTCTTCACCTGCTCCAGCACCTCAATGCCAAGAACTCCACTCAGAATTGAAGTATTTCAGAACGTGTAACAATTCCACATGTTCTGCCCACTTTCTGCTACTGGAATAGCCAGGAAAATATGACATCACTTTTCTTTTGGGGAAGGGATAAACCTTGAGTAGAAGAACATTATTGTAACTCCAGTAGTTAAGATTTGGCGGTACTTGAAATGCCCACTTTGGGTAAGTAAATAATCGTGTAACTTTCATGCAGAGGGGACAGACTGGAGATTTTGGAGACCAAGGCTGACAAACCAACTAGCATAAGCAAACGACAAGTTTCTCTTCCAAATCTGGAGATGTCTGGCACTTCTTGAGTGAAAGTCCATTCCTGTCTACAATTCCTCATGCTTTACCTGGGTTGCAGCACACTGTTCTCTTCTCTGCAGGAAAACAATCTGACTTTTGAATGGCTATGAGCTTCCACGCCCACTCCTGAGAAGTGCCAACCACCTTCTTCACAGTGAGTGTGACAGACGACTGGATCAGGCTGCCCAGGGAGGTTGTGGAGTCTCCTTCTCTGGAGATGTTTAAGACCCATCTGGATGTGTTCCTGTGTGACTTGGTCTAGGTGATGCTGCTGTGTCAGGGGGAATGGAGGGGATGATCTTTTGAGGTCCCTTCCAATCCCTAATGATTCTATGATTCTTTGATTCTTTCAGTGAAATGCAGGAGTTTGGTTTTTATTCGATTGTACTTCGCAGGTGATCTGAGGTAGTTTACAACTTTGATAGTTTCTAGTGTGGTGAGGAGAAGCACGTATGATTTTTCTCTTCTCCCCCAAAAAAATACAAAAAGCAATGAACTAAATTCTCCTTTTCATTGTTACCTCTCCCCTCCCTCTAAATCCTTTTTAGAAAGCACAGTTTTGGGTTTTTTTTGAGGCTGGAAATATACTGAACTTTCTAGATGGTAGTTTCCAAAGTGCTTTCTGTAGGAGACTGAGGTTTAATGACTGCCAAGATGCATCCTCAGCCATATGCAGCAGGCCAATACCGACATTGAAATGTCAGGATCATGGGAGAGGCCCAGTGCTCATGGAGAGTCCTGGGGTCATTTCCTCATCCAGCACGAGTCTCTAACGTGTTGGTCTGCACTCGTACTGAATGCAAACTGGTTGACGTTGCCTGCTTAGCACAATGTAAATGTGACGTGGCGTTAATAAAGCAGAAGGGGAAAATGCTAATGCCAAAAGTCTCTCACGACATGTCTGTGCTAGGCATACATTCTTCTCCATTTGGGGTCCATTCTAGCATCATTTATTGTCTTTTCTTGGCTTATTTTTCCCTCCTTATAGTTTTTAGTGTACCGAGTGGGCTCAAGACTTAGAGTAGGAGATAGCCCTGTTCGCTGAGCTATCCTGATGAGTCAGAAAAGCAGATGTTCTAACACAGTGAAGCAGTAAGTTGTTTCCTTCTTTGTGACGATATTTCCTGAACCTTCTTCCATGAATAAGGACTTGCATGCTGATTTCACTGGATGAGTTCCTGTGTGACTTGGTTTAGGTGATCCTGCTGTTGCAGGCGGATTGGACTAGATGATCTTTCGAGGTCCCTTCCGATCCGTAATGATTCTATGATTCTATGATTCACAATGCTGGCAGCATAAGAGATTTGTTTGTGTCTGATTTTACACCTTTGTCTTCTTTCCAAACATCTTTAAAATAAAATCAGCTTAAGATATCATGACTTAACCTACATTTTAGAACCATGAAGGACAGAGTGCTGCTTGTTTCAGTGGAAGGGCTTTGTGTAATTGCCAGCAGAAGTATCAAAACCTAGAAGACAGCATTTTTCTGAGGACTGTTTTAGAAAAACAGTTTTCCAAGGGCATGTGTGCAAGTCCAGCACAGAGTCATTGAGTCTGCTTGTTAAGCTACAGTAAAGTCATGCCCTCTGTAGCAGTCTGTCCTGGTTCAGCTGCACACACAGCTCTGGCCCTGCAGCGCGTGATCAGCAGTGGCACACTACCACATCATCCCAAAGCACACCAGTCAGCTGATGGCTTCCCACAGTCCCTCCTCACTCTTTCCTTGCTCTGAGACAGATACTGTTTACCACTGATAAACTCATGCTTTAACACTGTACCTGCCCATCGCTAGCTCACTCTGCACATCTAGAGTGGATCACCCACATTTGAAGGACCTTCCACTTGGTCACTGGGTCCGTTTGAGGAGATGCAGATGAAGAGAGAGGACATTTAGCTTGCTTTCTCCTCAATTCACTGCCTGTGCAACCTGGGCTGGAGTGCTGTTTGCCTCCTCCTAGTTCTGAATCAATGGTTTGCAAACAGGTCACTCTAATCAGCCACTCTGCAGATCACATCTGGGGTGGACAATGAGCCAAGAGCCTCCAAAACAACCCCTCCAAAACCCTCACCCAGAAGTTCAGATCAGCACAAGCCCTGCATGAAATTTCATAGAAATGCTGCTGCTCCCTCTTGAGATCAGCCCCTGTCCAGCTCCTTGTCTGGCCTGGCTGTATTTGAACAAGCCATGGGTTAAAGGCTTCCCGACAGCACAATCTCATACAAATTGAATCTGTTGTCAAACTGTGCTGCAAGTACATTTTTCAAAGGTCTTCGTTTTCAATAGCTATTTTTAACTCCTTTTTTTTTTGTTCTTCCTGTTCTGCTTGTTCTTCCCTACTTTTAAAAGGCCACACAGGAAGATTTGTTGGCCATTTACTGTACAGATGATAGGAGTGTGAGGAGAAAAGATTTCAGTTGCCATCCGAAAGGACAATCATTCATAAGTCCTGGCCATGGGTGTGTGATGCCTCATCCCACACCAAGGAAGAGTTTCACTTCAGTCTCTTTCCACCATTACGACCAATGGGAACCCTGCTTTTGAACTGGCCCTCCAAGATGAAATACTGCTCTGTACATCACGTTTCATTGAAGAGGGTTCACCGGGCTCTTGGGATTAGTGTCTTGTGTAGTGAAATGGGCTTCAGGATAAAGGATGGAGTAAGCTCAGGAGTAAAGGTCAACTCTTCTGCCAAAATATTCGGTCCCATTTTTCAGCCTACTGCATCTTTCTTTTTAGATATCTGTCCTAAACCTTTTTAGGAACAGAGATACCCCAAACACATCCCTTTCAAGGAAGACACTGCTTTAGTGGATAAAGCCTTACAGCCTGCAAGGATTCAGCTGTATCTGATGTTATGCACACAGCACTTTCCAGAACTACATATCCTGTTCAGGGCACATAAATTCAACAGACCTGGTAAACAAGTGTCCCAAAGGGAGCTGCTGCCAGCTGCATTATAAATATTCAAGAGCTAGTCAGTTATAATTAGTTTATTCCTTCATGTTGACATTAACAGAATATAGAGACTAGAAGAAGGAAGACTTATTAAAGTTTTTCCTTCAGAACAAAATCTTGCTCAGGCAGTTGTGTCTTTTAAGTGCAAACAAAACCTTCTGGCCATGCAACAGCACGTGGTATACAGAATACAGCATGTCCTACATGGACAGGAGGGGGAAATCATTCCTCCTTTCTGATGGGAACGTCGGAGTTGATGATCCTCCATACAACTTCCGAAAGGAAATATAGCAATTTAGAAGCTTTGTTCCTCCAAATCTTGTATCCTTCTGCACTTAGCTTTGTTATTAAACATTTAAATACTGGAAGAGTATACAGCCTCATCCCTATTCCTGGTAAAAGTGCCTTTCTGTTGTACTACCCAGAAATTCTGTGCAGTACCTCTGTTCATATCAGAAGCATTGTATGATGCTCTGAAACACAAAATGTGGGGTTTGCCTGTCACAAATACATATTTCACTGTATATTTTCAAGAATATCATTAACACATTAAAAACTGATCAGTGATACAAGGGCAGAACCACAAAAAAAATCTACCCAGTCCAAGTAACACAGGAGTTGAACAAGGAAATTAAATCTTCAACATAGTTATTTCTAGTGTTTATGAGCTCTGTATTTAGCCCATATCCAGAATTAAACTACAGCAGTTGCTCTATCACACAATGGCTACTCCCCAGCTAAGAAGGAGAATCAGGGAAAGGAGAGGAGACTCACAAGTTGAAGCAAAACCGGCAAAACTAATATAAATAGTAAAGCCAACACAACATGAAGTATAAAAAGTGACACCAAGCCTACTGAATACATGGCAGTCAGAATAAACAGGGAAGGAGTCCTCAGGGGCAGAATTATGTGCAAGCCCCTCTAGGGATAGCAACCCTTAAGAGGAGGACAAGACTTAACAGACAGGAGGAGTAAGAGCTTTCATCCTCAGCAAATTTCCCTGTTTATGGTGAGCATGACATCTATGGCATGGAATATACCAGCTTGGGTCAGCTGTCCTGGCTGTGGTATGAACAGAGATCTACCACCTTATTCTTCAACCAGCAGTTTATGTATTTTAATGTGCATTTCTTTCAGTGCATCTAAAATTTGTCCCTAAAATATTACCCGTTGAATAATACCTACATGAGACAATGTGAAAGGCAAAATCAGCTACTGTTTGGAGCCAGGAGCACTACCACAAGAAAGGCGGCAAAGATGCCCGCAGCAAAGGTGTGGTAATTGTGAACATCTTAACCTCTGCTCAGTTTGCTCTCCTTCTCCTTTATGGTTGCTATTCTGAGCTTTTCTAACTCTCCTGCTCCACTAGACTGCACCTTTACTCACGTGGACATCACAGGGGCAGCTGAGGAAGAATTCTTGCGGGTATAAACAAACCCCATCGGTTTTAAGCAGGTACGAAAGCAAGTGCAGAAGCAAAACCACTCGGAAGGGGTCTAACTACTGTGCTCTTCTGGACACAGGTTTGTATCTTGCAGGTTCAAATATAAAATGGTGCAGAAAAGCTCATTCTTCTTTCTGGAGTCCAGAAACTCCTATGATACTCACAGAGTGAAGCTGGACATGGAAATAATTTTATTTAAATTTATCCTAGTCCTGTCTGGTGTAAGATAGGACTATTTCAGATCAGTGTTTATGAAAGTAAAAGGTATTGCTTAATAAATTCCTACAGATATTCTGCTGATAGTGGCTATTATTTTACCATTTATTTTTCTAAAATAGCTCCGTTCAAGTTAGTTATATTTTATAACCAAAATAAAGAAACACAAACATGAGTAAAAGACTCACTGAAAATAGAAGATAGCAGTGCTTTCTGGTATTCCTTTAGCAAAGCCACTTCATGTATTTGTTTTCTTTAAGCTGTGACAGAATATTTAAGCCATTCTCTGCCATAAGCAGCCATCTGTCACATCACTGTCCTTCAGATTCTTTTCATTTCTGTAGATATTTGTGTAATAGCATGTGCTGACTGAACATATGGCCTAGAAGGTGGACAAATGTCCCTCCTGGCTGATATAAACTCTTCAGAGGTGTTTGCGGGTGGAAATCATAACACTTCTTGCTAACAGAGTGAGAAAGCTCCTTCCTTCGAGGAATCAGCTGTTAGGTCAGGAAACCATCACAGGAAACTCCAGTTCTGTAGCATCTCCTTCATCATTGTCTGTAAGGCAGACTACTGGCCACGGCATGGTACAGCCAATGGTTGATCTGACCAGCCTTAGTCTTTGCCCAGAGAAGAGGTCATGCTTTGTTTCAGCTAAATACAACTATTAAATAGTAGAGCCTTAACGAACTGGATGAATTCAGAAAGGAGGTGAGGGTATAGAAAAAAATCAAGTGTTCTGCAATGGTCTTAGTGGGAGAATATTGGGGACAGACTGGTAAGCAGCAGTGGGATAGTTAGACACTGAAGTGCAATGGCAACAACAAGTAATAGGATCATAGAATCATTGAATCATTAGGGATTGGAAGGGACCTCGAAAGATCATCCAATCCAATCCCCCAGCCACAGCAGGATCACCTAGACCAAGTCATGCAGTCAGTCTGGGTTAGAAGGGACCACAGGATCATCCAATTCCAACTAACATAGATGATGTTGGCTTAGATGAAAAGATAGGGTTTTTAAAAATTACAGAGGTCTGGTGGTGACCATAAGAAACTAGAGAAGGAACATTAGGGAAGACATCTGCACTAAACCACTCCTTGCAGAGAGGGAGATACCTTTCACTACAAATGTTTTCAAAGAGTGTGTTCTTTCTGCTGTTGCAGAAGAGTGCAGGGCACTGTCAGGAAACAAGCAAATTACAGCCTTTCCTGTCTAAAGCGTATCTCACCGCATTCTTAATGGCCTCTTCGTATTATCACCAGCTTTGAAGTCTGAGAAAATTCAGCAAATGCAGACAGTCACTTGGAAAGGAAGCAAAAAGTACCTGTGCCTGAAAGAGGCCATTTTTCTTGGCTTATTGCTAAAGTTCCTTGAACACTGCCATTTTCCATTACCATTGCCATGAAGATTCATATTAGCAGAAAATGGTTTTATTGATCTTCAAGTCAAGGTCATTAACTGATTGCAAAGTCATCATTTAGTCCAAGATATTTCATGAGAGAATGTTCCAGCACAGAAAGCCCAGTCCTGTGGGCTCGCTGTATTAGTGGGATATATAGGGTGCTGGGAACTTTCTGGGTCAGTTGTTATTATTTTTTGGCATCGCTTGTCCAAGTTTTTTAAATTGCAGCTAATAAAACTGATGACAATGGAATAGTCATCTAATTAAAGACAAGTTAACAAATAAGGTCTTAGTGGCTGTTAATTGTAAGTGGCAGTTTTCTCCATGTAACTTACACAGAACCAGACTTGACTAATGGTACTGTAGACACAGAATCATTCAGGTTGGAAGAGACTTCCAAGATCATCAAGTCCAACCATCAGCTCAATCGCACCTTGCCCACTAAACCCTATTCTCCAAGGCCATATGTACCTATTTTGTGAACACCTCCAGGGACGGTGACACTACCGCCTCACTGGGCAGCCTGTTCCAATCCCTGACCATTCTGCCAAGGAGGAAACTTTCAGTAATGTTCAGCCTAAACCATTCCTGGCACAACTTTTAGGAAATAGAACATTTCTTCTCATTCTACCTCTAGTGACTTGGAGAAGAGACCAACCACCACCTCTTTACAACCTTCTTTTTGGTACCTGTAAAGAGCAATAAGGTCTTCCCTCAGCCACCGTTTCTTCAGACTAAACAATCCTAGTTCTCTCAACCACTTCTCTTATGGCCTGTCCTCCAGGCCCTTCACCAGCTTCATTGCTCTTCTTTGGACCTCTCCAGTACCTGAATGACCTTGTATTGAGGTGCCAAGAAATGAACTCTAGACTTGATAGTCTTTAGCATGATTGTGATCTCAGTAGCAATCATTCTTACTAAGTATTTGAGCCTTTAAATTGCAGTAATCACTGAGGACCTTATTATAGCTAGAACAAGCTAATAGGTTGCTACGTGCTTTTAAGGACACTAATATTTTCTTTCTCCAGAGTTCTGACCTTCAAGGTTAATCAAGAGAGACTCCTGGTTTTGGATGACCAGCAGCAAGTTCATTCATTGTCTGAATGAAGCTTAGCAGTCCCTGGTCATACCTGCATATGGGGAACTTAACTTCCAATATCTAAATCATTTCACCAAACAGTGGACTGTTTGCAGTATTAATTAGCCATTTTGGCCTTCATGGCCACAACAAGGCAATTCGAAGACAAACTTGTTTGTTGATTCTTGTCTATCTGATTGTTTTGTTGCTTCTACAAAGAATTCTCCAAGTCTCTAGATACAGGAGTCAGCTTCCAGAGGAAAATAAACCTGACCTTCCAGGGTTTTTACTCAGTACTGTCACCTTAATTATTCAAGTTCAGTCACAACATGCATCTGCATTTTAATGAGGTGGTTTACAGTGTCTTCAAGAACTTAGACATGCTTAAACCCTTACATGTGGTGTTCCCATGCCATCTTACTACTTTCAACATTTTTTAAAGTGTGAATATCAAAGTTGCTTGCAGGACACAGTATTTCAACTATGACAGCCTCTGAGCCCAACAGATTTACATCCTAGGCTCTGAATAACAGAGATATAAGGTAATTCCACGGCAGTCATAACTCAGAAAATTGATTTTGCTCTGCTACTACTGCCTTGGACTTTTCCTACTGGTCTTCCTTTCTTTACGTTAATCGTCCACAAAGTAGCTGACACAGTTTGAGCTGCTCCTGTTAACATTGATATCAAGAGGAAAACTTCTCCTTCATAAACGGGCTGGATTGCTCTTCCTGCGGGAGAAAGACCAGCAAGTGGACGGAGTGCATCTGGTGGCCTGCACTTGGGCAGACACCTGCACTTGTCAATGGGCCTGCTCTTTGCACATGGCGCTGTAGTATTTGCAATCAACAGAAAACTATTGTTTTCCTTAGGGAAACAGTTTCTCTGCATGTTTGTTTCAGAGGTTTATCTCTCCTCCTTCCTGGCTCACCATTTTACTGTCAGCAATTGATCAGCTGGTCAGGTTTAGGACAAAATTAACCAGTTACTTTGATTAATGTGTTAATGGCCAAAGGAAAAACACTACAGGTGCATTAAAATATGATTTTTAAAAAGTTACTTCACCTAAACTGCTTAAGGGAAAAACAAGAGAGAGTCCTTAGTCCAGATTCATCAGACCTATCTAAGTGCCTGTTTCCCTTATGACTCCGTGGAAACTGGTAGTGGAATCACCAGAGAGTATGCCTGCCAGGTCTTGGTTCAATTTACTTTAAGGCTCTCCAGAGTGAGAGGCATAACAGAACAACATAAAGAGATTAAATAAAATATGCTAAAGCTTACAAATCTGGCATTCTTACTACATTTGCTCTATTAGAATCACATTTTATAGTGTAATTCAGGTATGGAACGCTTTGAGGAGGTCTCCAGTTTAACCTCCCACTCAAAGCAGGGCCAGGCAAGAGATCAGAAAAAGCTGCTCAGGGCTTCCAAAGTCTGGTCTTGAAAATTACCAAGGGAGGAGGCAAGCTGGGCAAGCTGATCCAGTCCTCACGGTGAAGAAGTTCCTCTTATCATCAGTTTGAATCTTTTTGTTCAACTTAGAATTTTATCTCTTGTCTTCCCACTAGACACCACTGTGAAAAGCCTGGATCTATCTTCTCAACACCTTCCATGTAGGCACTAAGGTCTGCTATGAAGTTCCTTTACTGCCATCTCTCCTCCAGTCTGAGTAATCCGTGTTTCTCAGCCTCTCCTCACAGGACAAGTACCCAGCTCACAAAAGTTGTCATGGCCTCAGCTAACTCACCCCAGTTTATTGAGGGCTTTCTCATAGTTGGGGCCTAAAACTGGACAAGGTCTAACAAGTGCTGGGTAGAAGACAATGATGTTTTTCCTTTCCCCTTAATACAGCCCATGACAGCCAGCTGTCTATTGTACCGGGGCAGACTGCTGCTTCACGTGCATTCCCACTGTCCAGTTCTTTTAAGCAAAGCTACTCTCCAACCAGTTCCAGCCCATTTCACTGCAAATCATAGAATCACTAGGGACTGGAAGGGACCTCAAAAGGTCATCTAGTCCAATTCCCCTAGACCAAGTCACACAGGAACATATCCAGGCACATTTTAAACATCTCCAAAGAAGGAAACTCCACAATGCCCCCTGGGCAGTATGGTTCTCTGTCTCCCTTGTCACACCTTGTCTCCTTACCTACCCAGGACATGGAGTCTCCCACTAGGGACTCCTGTCACACCTCAACGATCACTTGTCTCTCCTCTGGTCTTGATCCATAAGGTTTCACCCAGCCTATTTTCTATCTTTTATGAGATTTCTCTAAACATGAGCTGCTCTTTCAAGCATAGAATGCCTCTCCCACACCCCTGGCACTGTCTTCCTTGCCAGTCTTTCCTGAAGAAATTGTACCTATTCATTGCAAGTTTTTGCTTCATTCTGCCCCACTATTTCTGGAAATGGGTTCTTGCTTCATCTTGTCAGATAGAACCCATTGCTTTTACGTCCAGTTTGCAAAGAGGTCCTTGTGTCTATAAAAAAATAAATCCCCATCTACAACACAACTTGTATACAAGATGTTAACCTACAGGATTGGGCTGTTCCTCCCCAGATGCCTTATATCAAGAAAATGGCTTCCATTGCCCATAGGCTCACCCCAAGGCCATGCAGTCCCTCCTGATCCCCTCAGAGTGGTTTCTGGTGCTCACATGGATGAGCAGCAGGGGGATCAGCTAGCAAAAATGTGGAAACACTGACGTTAAATGATTGGATGGGGGGGGGTCACTCCTGGTTTTGATTAAGGATTCATTAAGTGGCTAGATCCCCCTTTCAGAAAACAATTACCTGTTTGGGAAAAAAACAACTACAGCTTTCTTTCCACTTTCATAAGGGAAGACTTATGAATATTTGAGAGATTTTGTATCTCTCACAGATCCTGTTTTAAAGTTCATGTAGTATAAACCCACAGAAATCTCATCTAGGAAATGTGCTTTTATCAGGCTGGATGTTCTCCTCTGCTAAACATTTTTATTTCAAACATAGTTATTCTGGCTTTGTTTTTCTGTGGAATTATTTTCAATCCTCAGTTTTCTCAAGGTCTTTCACATGTTGTGCTTGTGTTTACAGGATGGTCAAGGAGCATCTTTATTTATAGTCAAAGTTCTCCTTTAAAACACCTTGCCAGTACCATGTGTCTGTGTTTGATTATCTAATCTATGAACAGATCAGTCTTCTCAGGGAAAAAAATGTTGACTCGGTCCCAGGAGGCCAGAGTAGCTGTTATACTGACATAAATCTGCATCCATCTCTAGCATCTTTGTGTTTCTAGTGAAACACATTCGTTAGCAGCAGAAAACACTTTGTACATCTTCGTTTCTGTTCATGGATCTCAACAAACTTTTCCAACATTAACAAAGATAAATATCAATTAACATAAATAATTAATCGAGACATGTATGACTACCAACATTTTGTAGATAGGGAAGTCAAAATATGGGAAGTTTAGATGACCTGCCCAAGATCATATTACAAAAGATCAAGGGAAAAGAAAAAGGCCTATTTTAACAACTAAGTTGTCTTAATTTCCAATCTACAAACTTGCAATATTGCTTGCATTGCTACAAATACTTGACATTTAATAAAATAATCAGTTCTTATTTAACTCTTCATGAGTTATCATTTAAAGCACTACAAAAGCATTTCTCAAGCACCTCTTTTTAGGTACACGTCCTATAAGGAGAGTGGGAAGACAACACCCTGTTGTTATGTCCCAGCATCAACTTTATCACCGCTAGCATATGCAACCTGTGTTATACATGCTTATGTACCTACCTACAGACACTTATGGAGCAACTGAAACATCAACGGTAGTTCATAAAGCTAGGAGCTGTCTCTCAAACCATGAGAGAGGGGTTTAAATTGGATATTCACCATCAGCCCCATGGTGAGGCCTGATGTCAAGAGGGGAACTCTGAGCACACTGACGAAGAAATCTTCAAAAAGAAGGACAAAATGAGGCAGAGAGTGCGATTTATTTGCATGTACATTGCTACTTCAGGCATGGTGGGATGTTTCATTTCACAGAATCACAGAACATTAGGGATATGTTCTGGATTTGGTCAAATCATGCTTGCTTATGGTGTTCCTGCATTGAACTCTTTTCCAGCATACAAGGAGTTAACTCCTCTCAGCTGTGGGGATGTTTACTTTTCCCTCAGGAGCACAGCAGCGTGTGCAGGGCAGGGGGGCGGAGGTCGGTGAGGTGGCTGCAGCAGGGGACAGGTTGAGCAGGTGGAGTGGGCCAGACAGATTTTTGGGTCCTTAACTGGGGACAGGGTTTTCCTTTCCCCTCTTCTTGGTACCCCCTCCCTGTTTGTGTGTCTTGGGAGTCTGGTTTTGGTTTAGATTTGGCCCATAGCACACTGCGGGCTGTCTGTCCTTCTATGGCTCTCTGTCCCTCTTCTGCTTCACACACAGCCTCCACCCCCTTTTCCCCCTTCCTTTTTATAGCCTTCCCTTTTATCTTCCTTCTGTCTCCATCCTTTTCCTGCAAATTTTCAGACCGTAGCCTAGGAAACTGCTTAAATTGAATATTTAAATTTTGCCTAGGAGATTCCCAGTCTTTCCTTTTTACCCCCC
>VXBP01009165.1:319437-432846 GCA_013400115.1 Rhinopomastus cyanomelas
GCCTTCCTTTTCCCCCCCCCCCCCCCCCCCCCCATCCACAGCTTTTAGATGTCTTAGGGATCCGGGGTTATCAGGTCTGGGTGGAGGGAGGGGTAGACTTGAATTGGGAAAGAACATACTTTTTTTTCCCTTTTCCCCCTTTCCTTTCACTTTTTTTTGTTTTTTTTTCTTACTTAATAAAGTCTTTAATAAAGTTTAATGAAGTTTAATATTCCTAATTCCAGTTTCCGGACGTGTGTTTACGTTACCTCTTTTCTCCCCCTCCAGGGGGTGGGAGGACATTTCCATCTGCACGGCTGAGCAGATTATAATTTTATAGGATAATCTGGCTGTAAACTGTGACAGGATAGCTGCCTCTCTAGCCATGGATTTTGTCCCTTTGATTCACTGTCACATGTGCCAGCCTTTTGTACCTGTTCTAGATATCCTAAACTATCTCAGCTAGGCCTACATGTTTGGGTTTAGGCAATCTCAGCCCCTTCTTACATGACTCTAGTAAATGCAGGTGCAGGTCCCCTCATCATTGTCTCCGGGCTATGGAGTCTGCTGTTACAGTAGCCTTATTTGTACAGATGGCTATTACAGAAATTTTGCATAACATTTTCCCACAACCAAGCACATCCTTTGGGAACTGGACCAAACAGAGATACTGTCTTTCATTTAGCAAAATGCTTATTTATTGTTCATGGAAAATGGGACATTTCTAAAAAGAAAAATTGACTTCAAGCCCCAGCACATTACAACCCCGTGGGAGCATGAGAGCGCTGAGATCAAAGTCTCACAGAAACAACTCCCCAGCCCATTCTTAACTTCCTAAAGTAATTCTGTAATCACTGAGTTATTTGGGAACAACAATCTGCTTTCTCATCATTTCTTCACGAAAATTGGTGGAACTCCAGGGCAAAGTCCATAAGTCATGACTGAGGAGACCACTGCATGTCAGAAACATAAAGCACCTTTAACAAGATAGACATTAATAAACAAGATAGGCATTAATACAAATAGCTGTGAAAGCAGATGTCTTTGTGTTTAGCAAGAACACATTATTTATCACATACACGGTGAAAAACATTCAATTCATTGCTAGAAGTCTCCATGAAACCCAAACATTCCAATTGTGTTTCATAACGCTCATTGAAACACGGGGAGCAGTTTTATGATGGGCTTCCAATCTGCCGCAACCACGTAATTACTTCTTAATTCAGTCCAGAAAAGTGGAGTGTGATTGCTGTGGGCTGTGTACCTGATACACACAGAAAAATCCCAAACTTGAATCAATACACTGTCTGTGACTATAATCAGCACACTGGGATGTTTTTGACTGGCCTTGTTACTGCAGCAGCGCGATCAGAAAACAGATCACGCTTTCCTCGGCATTTATCCAGCGGCTGTCTGGACTGAAAGGTTACAAAAGCTCACACACCATGGCTCTGCTAAAGTAGAAAGGCCAACGAGTCACATAACCTCAGGGCTTAAGGCACAGAAAATGCTGTTCCCATCTAAGTTTCTTTCCACCTTCAGACTTCTAAAGGAGTGTTGGACTTATCAACTGACAGCTTTAGTCAGTTTTTTATCAAGTTCTTAAGTGACAGACAGGATATGAGATTTACTTCTCACCTATTCTGCATACCAGAAACCCAGAAACCTATCCCTCCTTCCTGTTTGATTTTCATAAGATGTAAAATAATAAACATTGAGAAAAGAGACAAAATTCAATTCAAAATGATCAATTGTTTGAATTACTGTTTTTTAAAAAAAGACCATCTATTCCGTAGTCACATATCGACTAGAAATGTTCTAATTTACAAGAACTTCCCTGACTAAATAACAATCAGGTAACAAATGTGCTGAAAATGTTATTGGAGAGTTCGTAATAGGATTATTCTACACTGCCCTTTAAAAAAAAAAAAGGCAAGAAAAGCAAATATCACAGTCCCAGCAAATCTTTTCTTTCAGGGAAAGATAAAATTGCCTAAGTGCGAATGCTCAAGCTAGTCCTTTGCCTCAAATCGGTGCCAGAAGTGTGCACACCTGCATACATCTGCGTGATGGTGTGGACCCATACCTCTGCACCCACGTCGTGTGTGCTGAATGAGCTGTTGTAAATGTGTAGTTGGATATGAGTAGCACTCTCCCCACCCGTGCAGACCCGAGAGGAGCACAAGATAATGTGGCCATGTCCAGCATGACACATGGTCATGGAAGTCTGCAACCTTTGTGGTCAATGTCTTAAAATCTACAGAGAGCTGAACACTGATCCCAGCAACAACAGTTAGCAGATGGTTCTTTCCCAGAAAGGAAATAAGAAATGCCCGGCCACGGTACTAACACAAACTCAGAAACTCACCGATTTCTTTACACTGGAAGTTATGACAAAATCTAATGCATTTTCCTGGATTACTTTAATGTATTTTTCTTACCACTTTCTAACTTGGCTTTAAACATGATCCAGCAATTTTCAGGTAGGAGAAAAAAGACTGAAAAGTGTGTAATTCAGTTCACAATGGATTTTACAGGCCTCAATGGAATTAATTACTAGAGAACTTGCACACGGAGTAATTAATTTCATGCAATTCAGCACCATCTGCAGATGCATTATTTCCTTTCAAAGCTACTATAATTTGATGTGAAATAGAAATAGTAAGGAGTTTTCGAGCAGCAAAAGCTTTTGTATCTTGTTTGTGCCAATGCAATTACATAAGGAAATTAAATATGATTTGGAAAGCAGCCTCCTTTTCCACTGAAGAGAAAATTACCTGCAGTTCTTGGTAAAGGAGCTGCTAGCAATTACAGAGATTTGGGGGAAATAAACTGTGATTTAGGAACAGTTTTCTGTTTCAAAATATTGTCATGGTTTTCTTGGCAAGAATCACTGTTTGCAGGTGAAGCATGCTACTTGTCCAACTGCAAGGAAAACTACTGAATGTACATCGCTGTGTTGAAGTAAATTCCAAAGCTACCTTGTATTATTTCTACATACAAATGCTATTTTAATGACTTTTCACTCTTCAGAATGTATATATCTTGTTCTAGAATAAGAGAGAGCTGTCTGCAACAAACGACACGACTCGCTTTTCCTAAATTCAAAGACTGCAAAAGAGGATTCACTAGTACTTAGATTTATCCTTTTCAACCTGTATTCAGGGCTCATCTGTACTGGAAAGCCATTTCATAAACCAGAATTAATTTGAATTAAGAGCTTTCTTAAGCAGTGCCTTCATAAAATTAAAAAAAGAGATAAGATTATAAAATTAAAGCAGAAAGGTGTATCTATGAAACCAAAGCAGAAATGCTGTCCAGGACAGAGTAGAACAGTGTACTAGAATGTAATCCATGCAGCAGATTTGTGTTAGGACCTCTGGAAGATTAAATCCTGATTTATTCCAGGTGTTCATGTAGCACCCAGCACAAGGTCTGGTTCTGTCACAGTGCTGTGACTGGGAAAGGATACGTGTTTGGGAGGAAGGAGGAGCTTTGCTCCTGTGCACACATTGTTCTTTGGCAGCAATGTGTTACGGTCCCATCAATCTGTGTCCATTTAACACAGACTCTTGCCATCACGGACTCATTCCTGTTCTGAAAAAAAAGCCATGTTGTTACTATTTGCATTTGTTAGCTCTTGCAGTTTTCAACCTCAGCTGAGGACTTCTTGCCCTCTGTAACAAACAAGCCCTCCAAGCTCAAGCAGCCCAGCGGCACAAGCCTCACAACCGTAAGAAAAGGTTCAACGCTGGCTAGGCTCTGTGTATTTTCCAACTGCTGCTCACAGCTTGGGCATGGTTCTCCTTTCTGCCAATATCCACTGAAGCCTCATGTCTAACTAGCAATAAATTACAGCATTAAAATTACATTTAGAGCTAAATGAGATGTCATTGTGGTAGACACACACAGGAACAGCAAAGGGTAATCCAGAGTGTTTAGTGCAGCAGCTCATCAAAGCAAGGAGCTGCAAGCAAGCCAAAACTCTTCAATGCATTCTATAGGGAAAAAAACACATGAAGACTTGCAGGCAACAAGTTTGGTCCGGTTCTGGGCCACTCATTTCAAGAAGGACACAGAACTGCTTGAGAGAGCCCAGAGCAGAGCCACAAAGATGATAAAGGGAGTGGAACATCTGGCTGATGAGGAAAGGCTGAGGCAACTTGGTCTCTTTAGCTTGAAGCAAAGGAGACTGAGGGGTGACCCCTTTCATGTTGATAAATACGGAAAGGGCAGGAGAATGGGGCCAGGCTCTGCTCAGTGGCATCCGATGATAGGACATGGGGCAACAGATATGAGCTGGAACATAGGAGGTTCCACATCAATATGGGAAGGAACTTCTTCACAATAAGGGTGACAGAGCACTGGAACAGGCTGCCCGGGGGGTTATGGAGTCATCTTCTCTGGAGACATTTAAAGCCCACCTGGACATGTTCCTGTGTGACTTGATCTAGGTGATCGTGCTGTGGCAGAGGGATTGGACTGGATGATCTTTCAGGTTGCCTTCCAATCCCTAATGTGCTGTGATTCTGTGTAACAAGCCTACAGTGTTCCTCACCACTACATTGAAGCAAACAGGTTGAGGTTGTCATTAACTAGATAAGCAAAGATGGTGAAACATGAAAGAGTTACAACGATCTGATGAAAGGTAGTACTAATCTAGCCTGTGGGATTAATATGTGCTGAAATGGGGCTGGTGATTAGACCTCTGAATCTCCATCTCAATCCTAAGGAATAAAAAAAATTGAAAGAATGAAGATGAATATGATTTTGAGGGCCTTGAACAGGGCAATAAGGCTTTTTGAAAAGGACCTTGAAATCACAGTTCTGAAAATGCCAGAGGACTTGGTTGGTTTTGTATTGTTCTTGGTGTCGTTACACTCATCAACAAAAGAAGAGATTAACAGTTTGGGGAGGGGTGCAGAGGGAGATTCACCCACTCTGTAGCCCTAAGATTTCCTCAGACCTGGACTGACTGCCATTTCCTGATCCTTCTGTGATTCCTGTCACACTAGGTTTTCACCAGCCTTTGATGTCTTAGGCATTCGTAACGAATATTGCCATCATGCCCGCTACGGCAGAAGAGCAGGGTCTGACAATAAAGGAACAAACTACAATTACTTTAGTACAGCCACACAAAGAGATTTGCGTGCTATGACAAAAAAGGGTCAGAATGTATGCAGCCTGATAATTACATTAGCATTAATTAGATTAAATTAGCATAAATTAAATTAAATTGGTAAAACAAGCAAAAAAAAGAATGAACTCTTGGAAACCATTCTTCCTCCAGACAGCTTTACGAATATATTCTCCCAGTTCTACCCAGATTGGTGGCTGAGTCACCATCCCTGGGTGAGTTTAAAGACCATTTAGATGTGGTGTTGAGTGACAAGGTTTCAGGGTGGACTGTGTAAGTGAGGGTTGACGGTTGGACTTGATGATCCTAAGGGTCTTTTGCACTCAGAGCAATTCTGTGATTCTTGGCATTGCTGTGCACGTCCAAGCAACCCAGCTTAATGGGAGTTTTCATTTAGAGGGCTTCATTTCAGATCATTGCTCTCTTCTTTGATTGAAAAGACATTTCTTAGACTAAAGAAATGTTAAAATTATTTCTGCATGACCTTAAATAAATATGGATTTACCACATTGATTGTTTTTCTGTCAAAATCCCATTTGTACTTCAATGCATTGTTCAACACGCTTAGCTTTGTGTTAGCCCTTCATGGACTGTGTTGATTCTGTCACGTGAAGTAACAAGTTATCCATTATTAACATTATCATAGAATCACAGAATCACTACAGACTGGAAGGGACCTCGAAAGATCATCTAGTCCAATCCACCTGCAACAGCAGGATCACCTAAACCAAGTCACACAGGAACCCGTCCAGTTGGGTCTTGAATATCTCCAAATTTGAATATCTCCAATATCAAACTGTTTGTTATGAAACTGTTTTGTTGGAATAGTTCAGATGGCAATATTATAGTCATAAACCCATGACATAATGACATAAAATCATAGAATTTTTTAGGTTGGAAAACACCTATAAAATCATTGAGTCCAACCATTAACCTAACCTTACCAAGGCCACCGCTAAACCAAGTCCCTAAGCTCCAGATCTATATAACTTTTAAACTTGTCCAGGGATGACGATTCAAGCACTTCTCTGAGCACTCTGTTCAAGGCCTGATGACCCTTTCAATAAAGAAGTTTTTCCTAATGTCCAACCTGAACTTCCCCTGGTACAACTCAAAGCTATTTTCTCTTGTCCTTTCACTCATTACTTGTGAGAAATCCACCAGCTTCTCTACAACCTCTTCTCAGGCAGTTGTAGAATCATAGAATCATCATGACTGGAAAGGATCTCCAGGGTCATCAAGTCCAGCCTTTTCTCCTAGTGTCTAACCTCTAGACCATATCCCTAAGCGCTGCATCCACTCGTTCCTTAAACACCTCCAGGGTTGGTGACACCATCACCTCCCTGGGTAATCCATTCCAGTACCTAATCACCCTCTCAGTAAAGAATTTCCTTCTAACATCCAATCTAAACCTTCCCTGGCCCAACTTGAGGCCATTTCCCCTCGTCCTATCATCACTAATTTGAGAGAAGAGGCCAACACCAGCCTTGCTACAACCTCCTTTTAGGTAGTTGTAGAGGGCAGTAAGGTCCCCTCTCAGTCTTCTCTTCTCCAGACTAAACAACCCCAGCTCCCTCAGCCTCTCCTCATAGGACACGTCCTCCAGCCTCTTCACCAACTTGGTTGTCCTTCTCTGGACTCGGCACTTGGCCTTGTTAAACCTCATACATTTGAGCTCAGCCCATCGCTCCAGCCTGTCCAGATCCCACTGCAGATCCTCCCTACCCTCCAGCAGATCGACACTCGTGCTCAATTTTGTGTCATCCGCACTATAAGCTCTCTCCTCAGCCTCCTTTCCTCCAGGATAAATAACTTTAGATCCCTCAGCTGCTTTTCACAAGATTTGTTCTGCAGACCCTTTACCAACTTGTTCTTTGGTCCTGGTTCACTGCCTCAGTGCCTTTGTATTGACATGCCCAAAACTGGACTCTGAAGGCCCAAACCTTTGAGCAAGCACTGTATGAGGATGACATCGTTTGTCATGTAAAAATTGGTACAACCATTAAATGTGCTGTAAACGAGGCACAGAACCATTTGACTGCTACACGTGCTCAAAGCCTGATTTTGCTTTCTGGACACTGTAAATAGTTGCATTTAATTCAGTATGTAGCCTCACTACACACTAAAGCTGCCTGTAATATCCACTTTACGAAAGCAGGAGCTTCCCCTTTGCCATCTCTTTTTTTAAAGCAGTGAGAAGCCAGGCGGTTCCATCAGTCCAACAGTATATACAAGTTCTTAAAAAAAACTAAACACACATAAGTTGTGAGAAGACTGGCAACGCAAGAAGGAACTGACATACACTGGGCACCTTGTGCAGTATGCTCACTTTTCTTCTGTGACCCTTCGAACCCCACACCCCTGCAGGTGCACTTTTGATTCAAACTCCTGTTCTCGCAAGTCTCTCTAAAGCCTCCCTTTCCAATTTCCTGAAGTCACAGTTGCAAGAACACAAATAAATGAAACTGCAGTAGAAAAGAACTGCATTTAATCTTTTCACCTTCTTTTCTCCATTAAAAATTCTCCTATGTCATGTTCCACCGTAAATGCAGTCAGAGCTTGGCACAAATGACTGTATTTCAGAGGGGCTGCAGCAGAAAAGAAGTAACTTCAGGTTAGACTTTGACTTTTTTCCCTGGAAAGTTTTCAGAAGTGCTGTATTTTGCATTAAATGAGGCAACACCTCTTTTTCAGATGTTCAGGCTTCACCACAGAGATATTTTGACACAACCTCACGGGAACAGGAGGATGGAGCCAGGCTCTGCTCAGTGGCATCCAGTGACAGAACAAAGGCCAATGAGTGTCAGCTGGAACACAGGAGGTTCCACATCAATCTGAGAAGGAACTTCTTCCCAGTGAGGGTAACAGAGCACTGGAACAGGCTGCCCAGGGAGCTTATGGAGTCTCTTTCTCTGGAGGTGTTTCTGGACATGTTCCTGTGCAACTTGATCTAGGTGATCCTGCTGTGGCAGGGGGATTGGACTAGATGATCTTTCAAGGTCCCTTCCAATCCCTAATGTCTTGTGATTCTGTGATTCTATGAAAAGAAAATAATTGCTGCTTATTTGCAGACTCACAGGACGTTAGGGGTTGGAAGGAACCTCAAAAGATCATCTTGTTCAAACCCCCTGTCAGAGCAAAACATTCAAACATTTAGAATGTAGGTAATGTATGCAAATTTATGTGCCTGAAGGCTTGCAAAGCATTTTAAAAATAAGCATCTTACAGCATTCACCTACAGCTACTAGAAGCCATATGCTAGCCAATCCCTAAAAAATCTTCCTACCTCTTTATGCCCTAAAAACATTCACAAATAATACTGAGAACTAACATACACTGACAGCAGTGAATGAGTAATTACAGCAGAAAACAAATTGCAAAGCAAGTAATTCGTTCAATAGTCACCAACAGCCCTTTCATTCTGTCTTCAACTTTTAATATAATAATGACTATTAGAAGGGGGGTGGTTTGTAGATCAAGAGAGGTTCTCCTCCTCCTCTACCCTGCCCAGGTGAGACCACATCTGGAATATTGTGTTCAGTTCTGGGTCCCTTAGTTCCAGAAGGACACGGAACTGCTGGAGAGAGTCCCAGCGCAGAGCCACAAAGATGATGAAGGGAGGGGAACATCTCCCTGATGAGGAAAGGATGAGGAATCTCAATCTCTTTAGCTGGGAAAAAAGGAGACTAAGGGGTGACCCCATTAATGTTTATAAATATGGAAAGGGTGGGTGTCAGGAGGATGGAGCCAGGCTCCCCTCAGTGGCATCCAATGATAGGACGTGGGGCAATGGGTGTAAACTTCACCATAGAAGGTTCCACATAAATATGAGAAGGAACTTCATGATGAGGGTAATGGGGCACTGGAATGTGCTACCCAGGGGCATCTCCTCCTCTGGAGATGTTTAAAACCCACCTGGCCATGTTCTTGTGTGACTTGATCTAGGGGATCATGCTCTGCAGTGGGATTGGACTGGATGATCTTTTGAGGTCCCTTCCAATTGCTAACATTCTGCGATTCTGTGACGACTTCATCTCTATTTTCCTTCTCACTGAAAACCCGTTTCACAGAATGCAGCTGCTTGGAAAGAAAAAAGCATCCAGTATCAGGTATCAATACCACTAGGAGTTAATTCTACTGACAGTAATGAGATAACACGACGCTGCTCCATGTTCTAGGCTTTGTAAGAGTTCCCAGTGACATACATCATTGCTTATTTTTAATCTATTTCAAATTGTATGTTAAACACATTCGTCATCCTAATAGTTCATGTGCACTTTATGAAAGTTATAGGTGGATAAATGCACAAATGAAAGCTAATTTTTCTGTAGCAAACATTATAGCCTAAAAAAAATTGAGATAAATTTCAGAAGGATACTGAGATCAGGTGAATAATTGAGCTAAAATGAAACATTTATTTTTACTTTTGTAGATTTTGATTCAAACTTCACTACCTTCATGATCCTGAAATAACCTGCCTAGTCTCTCTGTTCCAATGGATGTATTGGACAGTAAAGAAGACGCCTGCAAGACATTTATGACTTTAGATGATCACATGACCCATGACTGTTGGTAAAAATAAAGGAAGTACTAGTTTTTCTGATGGTTTGGCCATTGCTGTGACAATTCCTGACATGAACATCCTACGTAAGTTAAGAGTAGAGGCAAAAGGAAATACACAAATTTTCATTGCCATAGAAAAATAGCCCAAAGGTAGCAATTCTCCTGGGAAACAGTCGTCCTGAGGTTCTCAGTTTTACCCAAAGTCTGTTTCCAGCCTTCTCAGATCACTAGGTGAAGGTGGTAATACAAAAAAAAGTGTAGTGCCCTTTACAAATAGCAGTGTGGCCACCAAAATGTTCCCAGTAGCTGCTATTCTCATAACACAGGAATTTACATCTGAGTCCAGTGGCCAAAGTCCTCGTCACCTTAGCTGCTGTTGACTAAATAATACACCAATGACCCTAGAACATTAAAAGTTTACAAACCATTAGAGTAATTTAGATGGTCTAAAATAGTCCTGACTTTAAAAACATCACTGCACTTTATCCAAGGAAAGAGACACAGTAAAAACACTGACAGATTTACAGCAGTTATCTTTAAGAGTCTGTGCATGGCAGGTGAAGGGACCAGAGTGGGAAGTTTTAGGTCAATTAGCATAACATGAATTCTCAAGTGAAAAAATTACACTTGAAATATAAGCTGTCTGCCTACAAAAACCAAGTTAGAACAACCTAATACTGTTGTAATTCAATGTAACATGCTGTAGATTCAAGAGAAGTAGCTTATCCTGTATATGATACCGTCACACGAGACTCTCTCGGCAAGCTAAGAAAACACGAGCAAGATTTAATCATTCTGGAATAGGCCTGGTGTCAAAATGATGCATGAAGAGGAGTTCCTCAGTCTCCTGCTCTGCACTCAGCCTTATTCAACAATTCTATCTGTGACCAGAAAACCAGGCTGGAGTGTTGGGGTTTTTTTTTACTCTCTCTTGGAAACATGAGGCTGGTAGGACCACCTGTATATTGGAGGCTATTGTTAAAATTTAGATTCAAAATTTTGAAAGAGTGACTACCCCAAATATTATCTAGCATGTGGAAGTGGGAATAGCTGACTACAGCCTGCAGAACAATTTATTTGATCTGGAAATTACAATACTTATAAAATATTAAATACAAAATCATGTCGTTCAGTATGAAGACAAGCGTCAAGGTGAAAGAGGTGTGATGCCTTCCACTCCGCTCAGCAAGGGAAACACTCTCCTTGCCATATGGCACCAGATTTCTTTAGCAACAGCATGAATTCAGGTTTAGGAAATACACGTGCAGAACAATTAGAAACGTTTCTGAGTATCAGGTGCATAACGAACAATCTGTTTAAAAAAACCAACAAACCTGAGGCTGCTCAGAAAGAAGGGATTTCTAATACAAAAAGGTTGAAAACAGTCTCCAGCTCCCTAAACATTGCTGCAGTAAGGAAGAAATTGATCTCTGCTTTGCATGAGTAGTTGACACGAGAAGAAAGCACCTTCAGCTACAAGCAGCAATAATCCATGGGAGACATTAGGAAACCTTTTATACGACCTGAAGTGAAACATTGGAATAGAAAACCTCGAGGCTGTTTGTTCCTTTGTTTGTGGTCTTTATGAAGAATTTGAGCAGACTTTAGATGACAAGAGATGAAAAAAGAGTAACTTACCTTAGGGTAAGGCAGCTGATTAGGTGACCTCCTAATGTCTCTTTCTGATGAATTTTTCAAAGCAGAGCAAAATGTAAAATTGTGTTCCTGTGTGTACACACCAAGCCCTGTACCCATTCTGTCACTTTGTTCCTACATGTTGTCATCGCTCATGTTTTCATGGAAACTTGGGCTCTGCAGCAACAAATTTCTCTTGGAAGTCTTCTTTAGCAACAAAACTTACGGAAGTGCAGCACCCTCTGCACCATATGTGGTTTATCTGGACTTCAGCAAGGCCTTTGACACTGTCCCCCACAGCAAACTGCTGGCTAAGCTGTCAGCCCACGGCTTGGACGGCAACACTCTGTGCTGGGTTAGGAACTGGCTGGAGCCCAGAGAGTGGTGGTGAATGGTGCCACATCCAGCTGGCGGCCGGTCACTAGTGGTGTCCCTCAGGGATCAGTGCTGGGCCCCATCCTCTTTAACATCTTCAAAGATGATCTGGATGAGGGCATTGAGTCAGTCATCAGCAAGTTTGCAGATGATACAAAGCTGGGGGCAGATGTGTCTGAGTTGGAGGGCAGAAGGGCTCTGCAGCGGGACCTTGACCGCCTGGACAGATGGGCAGAGTCCAACGGGATGGCGTTCAATAAGTCCAAGTGCCGGGTGCTGCACTTTGGCCACAACAATCCCATGCAGAGCTACAGGCTGGGGTCGGAGTGGCTGGAGAGCAGCCAAACAGAAAGGGACCTGGGGGTGCTGATTGATACCCGCCTGAACATGAGCCAGCAGTGTGCCCAGGTGGCCAAGAGGGCCAATGGCATCCTGGCCTGCATCAGGAATGGTGTGGCCAGCAGGAGCAGGGAGGTCATTCTGCCCCTGTACTCTGCACTGGTTAGGCCGCACCTTGAGTACTGTGTCCAGTTCTGGGCCCCTCAATTTAGGAAGGACATTGAGGTGCTTGAGCGTGTCCAGAGAAGGGCAACGAGGCTGGTGAGGGGCCTTGAGCACAAGCCCTATGAGGAGAGGCTGAGGGAGCTGGGATTGTTTAGCCTTGAGAAGAGGAGGCTCAGGGGAGACCTTCTTGCTGTCTACAACTACCTGAGGGGTGGTTGTGGCCAGGAGGAGGTTGCTCTCTTCTCTCAGGCAGCCAGCACCAGAACAAGAGGACACAGCCTCAAGCTGCGCCAGGGGAAATTTAGGCTTGAGGTGAGGAGAAAGTTCTTCACCAAGAGAGTCATTGGCCACTGGAATGGCCTGCCCGGGGAGGTGGTGGAGTCGCCAACTCTGGAGCTGTTCAAGGCAGGATTGGACGTGGCACTTGGTGCCATGGTCTAGCCTTGAGCTGTGTGGTGATAGGTTGGACTTGATGATCTATGAGGTCTCTTCCAACCTTGATAATACTGTGATATTTCAAAGACACTCTGCCAAGTAGCAAGATGACATTAGCTGCTTTTACATCAGACACACAAGTTTTAGGTCTTTGTGAGGCACTCTCATGCATGAAAAATGCTGCTGCACAGACAGACTCCAGAGCCTTCCTCCCTTGAAGTGTTGCACCAACCAACCGCTTCGAGGGATACTTAAGGACTTCCTCACTTTCCCTGCAGAAGCAGTAGCAGCTGAGACAGAGTTAGGATTAGAAAAGCCTGCGCCGCACCCACTTTGTACCAACTGCAGCTTGCTAACTCATGCAGAAGAGGGATGGCCACAGCTGCACCTCCCACGTATGGTGGCTGTACCAGCCAAGCTCTCCTCCTGTCCAGGCAGCTCAATGGTTAAGAACTGAGTTGTTCTCAATTTATACACTTGCACATCCTCATGCCTTGCTGCAGTCTGCCCTGGTGTCATTAAAAGGATCCACATAAGAAAGAAAATTCAGATACAGCCTGTTTACAGCAGGGTATGAATAAACAAGAGTGAAAGACTTAACAGCACTTTACCACTGGAGAACCCAACCACTATAAATATAGTGTACTCTTGAAATTACAGCAACAGGTGTTGAGTAACTGAAGGATACTCTGTGCAAAAGTGTCTTTATGTACAGGCAGGGCCGTTCACCCAAAATTGTGGAGAATAAATAACAGGCAATACAATCTCTTTTATACCAAAATGACACTCTGAAGAAAAAGGAGAGTAGAAGCAGGATAATGTGACAGAAAAAGGCAGACAAAGGACACTGTAAAAATGCTCGGGGAGAGAGATGGGGAAAACAGGACAATGTGCTAAGGAAAATTAATGGGCTGCAAAAATGAGAATGAAAGGTTGGTTGGTATGATATGCTAAAACAAGGGGACTCGACGGAAGGGACAGGTGTAACAGGGGAGGAAAAAACAAGACATGTGAGAGAATAAGCCTAACAGAGCAGTACGCAGAAAAATTAGTTCATATGATGCAGACAACTATAAAAGTGTTTCTAGAAGGTAAGAGAGAAGGCAGCTGGACATTTCCTTCTTGAGACAGACATGCATTTGTAGGTTATCAATCACAGGGTCATCCCATCTCATCCCATTAATCATAGCTAAGTACAAAATCCTATTGAAGAAAGAGGAACATGTCTTTATAAATGTTCAATTTCACACCTCTTTTTGAATAAAATTGGCAAAAATACAGAGCTGCTAAATACTTCAAAATTACGAGTTCCCAGTATTGAGGTGTTTCAAATCTTATGATGTGCATCTTTCACAACCAAGCAGTAAACATACACTGCTTGTAGGTAGTCATTAAGGTGGATCTGTAGGCTATGGTTCTGAACACGTGCATTCATCTGGAATAGTACCTTCTCCCCCACCCTGTTGTGTCTCACTGAAATCACGGCATATCCAACCGGATAACTCAGTGAACAAACAGCAGTCAGCGCGAACACCAAGCCTGGCTCTTTGGTTGTTTGATTTTAGGGCACATTTCTGCTTTCCTTGTCAGACAGCAGACCCAAACTCAGTTGCATTTCCTAATTACTCCCTGATTGCTTGTAAGTAAACTCATATTAATTGCACATAAGATGTGTTGCTGTGTTTGAGGTCTCATCATGCAAGTAGAACCCTGCACGCTTGCTTTCTTACTACAGCAGGAACTGAAGGTATCCACAAAAAAGGGTGACACGTTCCTTCAGTGTATGTCCTCCAACCATCAGGTGGAAGACTTTGGCTTTCTTTGAAGAGACTTTCTCTGAATATACTCTTGTACACTGTATTGAATCAAAAAAAACCTGTGCTTTGAGATTTTGGGGGAAAAAAAGCATCAAAATGCAATTTGTGCTCTGGTTCTACTGGCCATTTGCAGAAATAAAACACATGTTTGACTCAAAGGAGAAAAGGGTTAGTTGTAATGCATGGTAAGCATGGTTCCACGAGCCCCTGAGATCCATATGATCAGTCACAGCAACTGAAAGCAGAAGCCAGTAAAGGTATTCACATGTTCATTCCTGCTTCTCAGAGAAAGTCAGAGGTCACAAAAAGCTTGACTGGTTGGCCCAATTTCCTTTGTGAAAAGCAGTAACATGGTAATCACAGAGAGGAAATGTTCACTACAGAAAGACCCTTTACCTCCCTTGCCTTGAAGAGTCTTCTCAACACCACATTAAACAAATCCTGCATAATACTCCATTTTGTGGACTCTGTGATCTTAGAGGTCTTTCCCAGTCTCAATATTCTTGTGATTCTACATGATTTCACAGCAGTCCATTAGAAGGCTACAAATGGTTCCAGTGAAGAGACAGCAAGATGCCTGTTGTCAGTAGGCAGCTCAGTGTTTGGAGTCATGAATGTGCTGTTGTAACCTCAGGCCTTCTAAATGCAATTAAAAATTGTTTGCATATTGAAAGATAACATTTATACTTGGAAACTCCCATTTTGTTTTCAAATGTCCTCCCAATCTTTTTCTGCCAAGTCTATTCTTAACTACGTTTGAGTCTACATGGAGGATCTTCCAGCTCAAGAAAGCCTGAGAAAACCCAGACTACACAGACACTCAGCCATTATAAACGGTGATGTGGTTGAATGGCTGAACCTCTCTTTCAAATAGACCTAGATGATATGGAAGGTGACCTTAACAATATTTATTCCAATACTTTAAAAGTATTTTAAAAGTACACACATGTTTATCTTTATGCTCCTCTGCAGCGATACATTTACTACCAACACCTTTCTTTAAGGTGGAGCATTTTGCTGTGCAACTACACTGTAACACACTTCAGTTTGTAGAGGAAAAAGGCAATGAACAGAGTGTTGAAATATGGATTCACCCACCTGCAAAACTCAGAGATCCTCATGAACCAATAATTCTAATTGTGGGGAAAGGAGGAAAAATCAAGAAAATGTCAGTGCAATATTTAAAAAATACTGCAGATCAAAATTTGCCTGTTGCTAAATGACGTGATACTGGATGAAATACTTGGGTCAATGTTCTCCAATTGTTTTCAGGAGCTACAGTGCACTCTTTCAAGTTGAAGAATGTCTTGGAGATGTATAATGTGTTTGTTGTTTGGTGGAGGGACTTGTGCTCTCCAGTTTATTTGCTTTTTGGCAATCAATAAAGCTACTTGTACGAAAGTGCTCTTGAATTTGTCTGATCTATGATTCTAAGTAAACAAACTTGGGATAACCATTCTATTTGCAACTTGCATCACTTGAGATTTTTATCATTCACAAGTTCAAACACATGTGTGGTGTTAGCTTCCTTTTAAAAAATACCCCAGAGAGCAAAAACTAGTAGTCTGGAAAAACCAAAACATCTGTATCTTGCAAATAAGTAGCAACTTAAGGGAAGACCCTGACTCAGAGCAGGAATTCACCATGTTGCTTGTGAGATCTTTGCAGTTTGACAGTCAGCAATTGATAACTACCCTCTTACGCAGTTTTTCAACCACTTGTGCATCGACATCACTGATTTCATCACCTGCATTTTCACCATAGTCCCCTCAGATTGTCACAGGGGATATCATCAAGAGCTTGACTTAGGCCAAGAATTATCTTCTACTTCTCCTTTTGCCCTCTAAACCAGTTATCCTCTCAAAGAAGGAAACCCAGGTAATTGTAATTATTTGCTCTCAGCACTCTGTATTAGCAGCATTTTATTGCCTCACTCTTCTCGAGGTAATGACAAATTTATCACTTAATAAATTGTTTCTATAATTTTCTATGCTCTGAATTTCCCTGCTCTATAATTCTCTGGATTCTCCTTTTCTACAGATAGTTGCTACTGCATCTGCCCTTCTCCAATCCCCTGAGTCCTTAACTGTCTCATGCTAGATCTTGAAGATTAATGCTGGTAGTGTATTGAACCTGATGATTTACTACTTGAAGCAGATGTTTGTTTACAAGAAGAATCCAAGCATAAATCAGTATTTCAAACAAAGAATATTTGCCATATTATAAGATTTTAGCTGCTACTGAAGATCTTACACAAACCCACTATATGGAAATACCGTTGCCATCAAGGAGACAGATGTGTGCATTCCTTGCAAAAGCATGACTTCGCTTAAAACTTGCCACTCAAATTCCTGTGGGTGGTTTTATAGGAAAATATGGAAGACGAGAAAGGAGGAAAAGAGAAGGGGGAGTGAAATATGCTTCTAAACAGGCAGGAAGAGTCATCACAGAATGATTCAGAGAGTGTTTCTAGCTACATCTCCACCAACACTGCACCCTAAAATAAAAATAAATACAAAATAAGCAAGTGTCTGGAAGCAGAACATGTAAAAATACTAAAACTAGTATAAGTCTATTCTTGCTTCTCCTTACAGATGTGAATGACTTTCTGGACTGGCTCAGGGAGGCCAATCTGGAAAAACCAGCTACGGCTTCCTCCCAAATACAGCCCACCCCACCCCACAGAGGTCTTCCTTACCAGTGTAGCTTCCAGGCTTTGCCCTCACAGGAAGCACCCATGAAGTAAACAGTTGTCCATACTGAAAGGAAAGAAAGCAAACTCAGCTCGAAGCTAAAAAGCTTGCGGGTTGATTTTCTAGGCAGCTTCATCGTTATTTGAAGCTGCCTTTCTGTTTTTAGGTAAGAATGAAGTTCTCAGCGTGGAAATATTTCCGGATCCAAACAGCCTTGTGTACACTTTTAGTTTTGAAGATAATCACTGCTGAATGTTACTTACTCAGTGCATACTCCTACACCTTACACAAAATGCAGCACAGACTGCAGTTCACACATATCAGTCATGTTACCTGCATCTGCCATCCTCACTGGTCTGTAAAATAGGAGTCTTCCAGAGAAAGCCTTCAGTTTATCAAATCCCACCTTCTCTCTTGAGGCAACTGGCCATAGATCTACCTGAAGTACAACAGAGGTGGTATTTCAGCAACACAGAGTCAGTGTTGAAGTCCTCTATTGGTGTTGGACTGAACACACTTAATAGCACTAGCACATGAGTCCTGACTGTGCTTCACAAACTGTCTCAGGTAGGTGGATGCAGTAGCACGCAGGAAGAGTCATTCTGCAAACAAGGAAAACATTGAGGTCATTTCTCTAGTTTAAGGGATAAGAAAAGAAAAATTGTCAACACAGATGGCTTTCAACTTTTTCTTCTCCTCGGAATGAATTTGTCCTTTCATAGATTACAGTAAGCTGTAAAGACAGTGAGATGTCAGGCAACTGCGAGAAATCCTTTATGAAACAGGACAGGGAGACAGCGACAACTGGCAAGAAGTGAAGACAACTGAAGTGAGGGAGATATTTCTAAAAGGCATCTCTGCTCACGGCGTGTCTCTTGTGGCTATAAAGAATGGCTTCATAATGAGCAAGGCAGTGCTTTCAGGCATCCAAATCTGATGAAAGGTTGCAAATCCTGTTTCAGTCCCCTTGGTTCCGTTTGCTGGAACACGCTCCCCTGTCTCACTGCACACAGCCTGCACTCAGGGGTGCCCCAAGGCCCTGGCTCTGTCAACAGAAGCAGCATTCTCCTTTTCCCATTTGCAGTGTGTTAATCACATCCCTGTCAGTTAAGGAGCAGGAGACTACATTTACAAGGATTTTTTTTTTTTGTTCTAGTTACTGCTAATTATGACTAGATCTTACGCGGTCCTTGCCCAAAAGAACTTTTCATCCTGCCTTGTTGCACATCAGTTCTTGTTTTCTAAAAGACTGCTGCACTCAGAAATAGTCTCTGGTTTTTTGCTGCACCCACTTCAGCTCCTGTGTCTTCCCATTCCAATAAAATGCTGCTCAATGACATTTCAATCAGATCAGGCTATACCCCATTTAGATGCCTGAATCTTCATCAGGGTGCTCTGAGATTCATGATTGTCTCCAAGACTCAGACACTGATTGTCTGGCTGCCTGAGTGTGACTACGAGGGAAGAAGCCAACACTCTGCGTGGCTTTGCAGCCAGTCGCAGAATAGTAACTGAGAAAGTTGGGAGGTTATAGTAAGATTATTGGTTGTCATGCAAGACTCACCAGGCAATATAACCAAACCCCAGGCAAGGCAGTGCCACAGATGTTAGCCACTAGATGTCAATGTCTAGAGAATTATTTATGATGGCAAACCTTTTCTACTGCATATGAAAATATGTGAAGTTGCTATGAAACTCCAACCAAAAGCAGATGCAACAAGACACTAATCGGACCCTGGCAAGTTCCAGGAAGTGAGAGAAGCAAGCACAATGATGTTTGCAGAACAGAAGCACAGAATGATTTGTGTTGGAAGGGAGAATCATCTAGTTCAACCCCCTCTGCCATAGGAAGGGTCACCTGTCACTGGATCAGATTGCCCAGGGTCCCTTCCAATACCCCAGACATCTCTCTAGAGGTAAGGATAAGTACTGGAGGAAGAAATACAGTTCTTAAAAGACACAAAAAGGGAAAATAATTAAAGAAGCATTTTACTGGGACATCACAAAGCACTAAAGAATTCTTAAAAATTAATCAACATGCTTTAGGAAAATAAGAAGCTTCATTAAAAACAAGGGAGTAAAAACCCTATGAAGACAGTGTGGATGTTACTGTTGTTTGGAAATGCAGTCAAGCCAAGGGTACAATCAGGAAAAACCCCCTAACTGTAAAGTGACAACAAATGCCACAAAAAGAGCCATCAGGATGGAAGGAAATTGATGATGATGTCTACTTTGATTTCAGCAAGTCCCTCGACAACGTCTCCTACAACATCCTGTTTAGAAAAATAATGCAGGGTGGGTTGGAGGACTGGACAGTGAGCTGGGTCAAGAGCTGGTTGTGTGACAGAGCTCAGAGAGCCAATACCAACAGCGCAGGGTAATATTGAGGACTGTGACCAGGAGTGCTCCCCAGGGGTCAGTACAGGGTCTGGTCTTGTTCAACATGTTGATCAATGACCTGGATGGACTGACAGTGTCTCTTCAGCAAGTTTGCTGATGACACAAAGCTGGGAGGAGTGGTTGACACAGCAGAGAGCTAGGCTGCTTTCCAGAGTGACCTGGACATGTCAAAGAGCTGGGCAAAGAGGAACCTAATGAGGTTCAAGAGAAGCAACTCGTAGCATCCTGCACCTGGGGTGGAACAACCCTCTGCATCAGTATCAGTTAGGAGTAAACCTGCTGGAGAAAAATATTTTGGAATCCTGGTGGAGAATAAACTGACCATGAGCCAACAGTGTCTCTGTTGCCAAGAAGACCAGTGGAATTTTGGGTGCATTAAGAAATGTGTGGCCAGTAGGTCTAGAGAGCTCATTCTCCCCTTCCTCTCTGCCCTGGTAAGACCACATCTGGAGTCCTATCCTGTTCTGGGTTCCCTAGTTCAAGAGACAGAGAACTACTGGAGAGAGTCCAGTAAAGGGCAACAAAGATGGCTGGGGGACAGAAGCATCTCTCATATGAGGGAAGGCTGAGAGAACTGGGACTGCTTAGCCTTGAGAAGAATGAGACGACACCTGAACCACCCCTATGAATATCTGCAGGGTGGCTGTAGGGAGGATGGTGACAGACTGTTTCCAGTTCTGCCCAGTAAGAGAACAAGGAGGACTGGGCACAAGCTGGAACACAAGAAGTTTCATTCAGAAATAAGGACAAAATTATTTCCAACGAGTCCCAAAGCTCTGGCACAGGCTGCCCAGAGAGGCTGTAGAATGTCCTGCCCTGGAGATACTCAAACCCCACCTGGAGGTAGCTCTGTGCACTGTGCTCCGGGCAGCCCTGCTTTGGTGGTGGGGGGAGTTGGACTTGATGATCCCTTGAGGTCCCTTCCAACATCAATGGTTCTGTGATCCTGTGAACATTTTGACAAAGTGAGAATCCCTGCTGATCATGCAGTTCCAAGCAGTCCAGGGGAGCTGGAAGAAGAAGACAGCTTTCAGAACACTGTAGTGGATGCTACATTGCCAGCAGAAAAAAAACAAAAGAGACAGAAGCAGCACTTGACAGGCCAAGGGAGAAGAGCTTCAAGCTAAAAGAGAAGGTGTTTAGTTTATGTCTTACAGAGAAATTCCTCACTCTGAGGGTACTGAGGTACAGGAACAGGTTGCCCAGGGAGATTCTGGCTGCTCCATCAATGACAGTGTTCAAGGCCAGGTTGGATAGGGCTCTGGACAACCTGGTCACAGAATGTTACATGTTGGAAGGGACCTCAAAAGATCATTTAAGTCCAAGTCCCTCTGCTGGAGCAGGACAAGCCTACAGCACCTGGTGTACTGTCTCCCATCCAGGTGCAAACCAGGCCTGACCCTAAAGTTAATCCAACATTCCATCTCTATGTCTTTTCACCCACTCCTCTGGTCTGGTGAGAGGTGTCCCTGCCCTACATGGCAGGGGGATGGAACTAGATGCTCTCTGATCTCCCTTTCAACCCAAACCATCTCATGATTCTATGAAACAGGATACAAAATTCTGAGGATGAATATGAGGTAACACAGATTTGTTTTTGAGACCTAGTGAAGGGAGACGGATGCATGGTGACTACTTTTAAGAATTTTGGACTGTCCTCAAACTGTAAAAGCACTTTCCAAAATGTATCATGTAGGAATGAAGGTTGCACTGAGTTGTGGTGCCTATCTAGGGTGCAGACATAGATTTTTAAAAAATACATTTCTCTATGATTTCATGATTCTACAGCTGGCCCTGCTTCGAGTAAGAAGTGGGACTAGAAACCTCTGGAGGTCCCTCCAGAACTGACTCTCATAGTTGTGTGTTTATATGAGATAATCACATGAACACATGATCAAACTCTAATACAATCTAATAAATTTAAATTATTTGAAAGTTTAGAGCAGATCTCATGTTAAGCCTAAATTCCTCAACAATTCAAGACCCTTAGAGCAAAACAAGTCAACAGGACCCATTCAGCAGCATGAGACAGAATAGGCATGATTTTCCCAACATGTTTTTTGATCAGTTTGGAATTCATTATTCAGAATTTAACATAATCTATTAGACACAGATTTGCTGAGAGCAAATCTTCATTCCTATAGTGTTTGATTTATATATTTTTTAATATATATATATTTATATATTTGAAAAGCCAGTACTACTATTAGAACTGCTGGAGAAGCCAACATCTTGAGGGACCCATTTTCCCTGGTTTTGGATTTTGCTCCCACATGAATTTAATGCAGTGTTAGAATAGATGAAGTCAGTAGGAGCTGATGAACCTTGAACACCTTGGGCATTCCTGTTTGTTTTCCTTACAGCACTGATTCAAGGTGGTACTCAAATTCTGAGGCTGTTATAGGAAGATTAGGTGTTTCACTCATTCCACAGTAAAATTACAACATCAACACAACACATAACCGTTTGACTAGCAGACAGCTTTATGGACAGTAAGGACAGCAGCTGAACACTGTGGTGCCATTGGAATGTCAACACTGTTTCCCACAGCATGACTGCTTCAAGGTCACGCCTTCTGAATAAATTAAATACGTGAAAACCTTCATGGTTTTCCCCACAGCTTCTACCTGCTAGCACTTGAATACAAATCAGCCACAGAAGCCTCCCTTGAGTTATTCTCAGAAGACCAACCTTTCTTATGTGTTTCCTAAATTTAAATGACAGCTTTATCACTAAATAGGCCATATAGCAGCTTGGTCTGGAAATAGCATCCCTTCCATCCAGAACCAGGGTCAGAGCTCCAAGTGCCAGGAGATGAAGGTCAACACGTTCACCAGAGCCTGTCAACACACTCTAACATAAAGGTTTGTGCAGGACACTTCTGTGCTGTCCCAGCAGTCAGGATACAGAAGACACTGTAATTCATAGTGCCTTCATGAGTTTCCATGGTGATGCAGGGAGAAAAACCTACAGCTGCTCCTTCCTGCTACCATTATCACAGAATCATAGAATCATTAGGGATTGGAAGGGACCTTAAAAGATCTAGCCCAATCCCCCTCACACAGCAGGATCACCTAGACCAAGTCACACAGGAACACATCCAGGAGGGTCTTAAACGTCTCCAGTGAAGGAGACTCCACAACCCCCCTGGGCAGCCTGTTCCAGTGCTCTGTCACCCGCACTGGGAAGAAGGTCCTTCTGATATTGATGTGGAAGCTCCTATGTATCACAGGAAACAGAGGCAGAGATTTCTAGTAAGGAGCAGGAGCCTCCCAGACAGACCTCTGCTCACCCATGCTGCAGACATGGATGCACATACTGGGTAGTGTGATACAACGGAGATCCACATGAACCAGTGTTGATGGAGGAGCTATTGCTGTCATGTGACCAGTACTGTGGTACCCCTCCTGGCAGCGTAACCACAGTTTGTGTGCGTGTTCATTCCAGAAATTCTCTTTCTCTAAAAGCAAAGTGGAACTCCAGTTAGCAGCAGCTTCAAAACTTAGAACATTTCCTCCAGCCTATTTTTCATCCATTCGGCCATCTGTGTTAGTTGAAAGACAAGAAACTAGCTTTGGGAATGTTTATTAATAGATAGAAAAGCAGCAGAGACAGCTCACACACTAACTTCTCACACCCTTTCCTTTCAAGCCATTGTGACGTGAGAGAATACAGATCTTCAGGAGAATATAATGAGATATAAAAGGTTAAAATTATTTTTTATATATATATATATGATACTCTCCTGTAAATGGATGAAAGTCAGTAGTCTGAACAGCTACAAGCCTCAGCTGAATCCTGTAAGTTATACCTGTCGTGATATTCAGCACCCTAGCGAGGGAATTCTATATATTCTGGAATACAGCTAAAAATATTCAAATATCTTAAAAGACAGTTTTAAGAAGCACATTCTATAATGTTATTTCCAAGAATCAATTTGATGCTCTGTGAAGAAAAAGAACCCTGTATATCTCTTCAATACCACACTATGGTTTTCATGTTGTGAAGGATGTAATTTGCATCTTTTGGGTGCTATTTTCTACTTGTCCTTGCCTAAGAGAAATTATTAGTATCACTAAATCTTTCAGAGGGGCCAAGAGGAGCTAGAGGAACAAATAAATGCTGCTTATCTCCCAAATTAAGACCATCAGAACCACCTCTTTTTAAGAGGAGGCTGGTGACAGACACCTCAGCCGCAAGGGTACAGGTATTGGTGCTTACACCCACTCAGAAGAGAGGAACAGCAAATTCAGCGCTCAAGCGTAGACAGCTGGCAGAACAATAATGCAAACAAAACTCTGCTCCAAAGAAGTTTGTGATTCCCCAAAGCATTTGCATCGCTGTAAACTAGCACCCAGGTTGTTTATGACAGACGTGTTCCTGTGATCCTGCTCTGGCAGGAGGATTGGACTGGATGATCTTTCATGGTCCCTTCCATAATGTTCTCTGATTCTGTGACACACTATGCATGAACGTCATTGGAAGGCACCCTCCAAGAATGGCCTAAAGTAAATGCTTTATAATCTATTGGATTGCATTGATGACGTAATTTAATTAGAACCAATAAAAAAGTAAAAACACCAAAAATTACCTTTTTTTCTTTTAATTAACTACCTTGTGGTGAAACATTCACTTTGTACCAGCCACAGCACACAACTACTCCTTCAATAAAAATCAGCGGGCGAGTGCGGCAGCAATTTATCACTACATCAGACCAATGAGACAACCCTGAAATATGACAAATGTTTCTACCAAAAGCCCCTCGGTGCATATATTCATAGAAATATTCATATAAAGTATGAATATATTAATATATTAAGAACCATCCATGCATAACACAGTGATCATGAAATCAAAGCAACCACTTCACTCTCCTAGGAACCGTGACTTTCAGGAAGAGCATGACTCATGTTCACACCTGATTTAGTTACATGGCTACAGCTAGAGAGGCTAGACACCCAGATCAGAAATTAGCCCCCCTGTGATGAAATTTTATTATCTTGGCCCTCTTGGAGAATTGTGGTTAAACTGAGAAATCTGTTACTGGAATCTCGTTTCTTATGTCCTCCTGTTGTTGAAGTTCAGACCTATTGGATACACCTATCCAAGACTTAGGAGCCACAAAACACTCACAGAGGATGCAGATGACATTCTGTCTCAGCATTACATGGTGACAAAAAACCCTCCAAACCCAGTCAGGACAACACAGAGTGGGTGTCATTAAACACATATATCATGCTAATGCTCATTTAGACTTGCATGTTGAACAAGTAGAAGACCTGTGCTTAGATAGCAGACCTGCGACAGACTTGGAGACACCCTATTGAACGTGTGTGAGATTCCTGCCCTTCTGTGGGAAAGATCAAGCACAGTGTTGAACTACTCAGAGCAAATCCCTGATACTCAAGCTACAACCAGCAGGTTCGTTGATCCTCTAGCACAGACAGAGCTCCACAGTACCTGTGTCTCCACTTGTGTGCCACTGCCCAGGATGGTTCAAAAGCCACTTATAAATTGTAAACAAAACTCCAAACTAACTTAATTTGGGCCAAAAAATTTCTTCACCCCACATAAAAACCCCAACACAAAGACAGAGAGGAATTACCCATTCTTATACGACTGCTCCAAACTTACTTATTTTCTTAATTTAATCCAAAGTGTAGTTACCCAAATTTACAAGTAACAAATTTCATAAGTACAATTAGAGAGGCTGAAGAATTGGGCAGGGAGACAGTGAATGAAAAACAAGGGCAGTGTAGAGTCTGGCATCTGGGCAAGAATACCCCAAGTACCACGATAGGTGGTGGACTGACCTGTTGGAAAGCAGCACAGGAGAAAGGGACCTGGAGGTCCTGGTGAACAGCAGGATGACCATGAGCCAGCAAAGTGCCCTTGTGTCCAAGGAGGCCAATGGCAACCTGGGGTGAATTAGAAGGGCTGTGGTTAATAGACTGAGAGAAGTTCTCCACCCTCTCTAGTCCACCCTGGTGAGACCACATCTGGAATATTGTGTCCAGTTCTGGGCCCCTCAGTTCCACTAGGACACAGAACTGCTTGAGAGAGATCAACAAAGATGATGAAGGGAATGGAACATCTCCTGATGAGGAAAAGCTGAGGGAGCTGGGTCTCTCGAGCTTGAAAAAAAAGAGAGTGAGGGGTGACCTTATTCATGTTTATGAAGATGTAAAGGATGGGTATCAGGAGGATGAAGCCAGGCTCTGCTCAGTGGTATCCAATGATAGGACAACGGACAGTGGGTGTGAGCTGCAACATAGAAGGTTCCACATAAATATGAGAAGGAGGTTCTTCAGTGAGGGTGATGGAGCACTGGAACAGGCTGCCCAGAGGGGTTGTAGAGTCTCCTTCTCTGAAGATGTTTAAAACCCACCTGGATATGTTCCTGTGCAACTTGATCTAGATGATCCTGCTGTGGCAGGGGGATTGGATTAGATCTGTCAAGGTCCCTCCCTGTTCCTAACCTTCCGCGATTTCTAGATGTCACTTCTCATTAGGCAACAAAGCTAAGAAATTCCTTCACAGCAGTTAACAGCTGAACAATCACTTTGTACACTCATCTGACATAAGCTTGTCTGCTTGGACAAACATGCAGGACACAGTAACACAGCAGTATTAAGGATGCATTTTACTATAAACCTCCAAATTTGGAAAATCAGATTCCTCATATTTGGAATCCAACTTTATTAGCTTAGACATACAAACAACATGATGGTAATTTTTTGTGGAAGATTTTAATTGGGAAATTAACAACCAGGAAGGTTAATTTTTCTCACAAACGTTAGAATTTAATCTAGGGCTTAAAGTAAAGTGCAGACACTTCTTTGGTGGTATCTGTGATTATTTCTTCGTGGGCCCAGGAGGAAAGCAGATTGCTTTAGCACGGTCTGATTTGCTGCTAGTGGTAACAAAGTCCTGCCACCCCTCTGAAGAATTTACATTTTAAACAGTCTTTTGTGTATTAAAAAAAACCCTTATAATTATCACTTATCTGTCATTTTGAAGTCTAATTAGTTACCCTTGCATTCTTATGACCTTCAAATCTTCATAATTCAATGTCATACATCATTTCAAATACAAATGTCCCCTAAGTTTTTAATACAGTTTTGAAATTGACCACTTTTACAGATGTGACATTTGGCATCCAAACTTTCAACATTGATAGAATACAGGTTAAAAACAGAAATCCTGGGTGTATAAAGTGCATTGATTCTCTTATTTTATAAAGGGAAAATTTTATTTAATGCACTTGTCTCTAAATAGCATGATGGACCATCTGCAGAGATTTTATAACAGCTTATCTCAATTTCTTTGTTGGAGTTACTCATGTATTTTGAAATTACCTGACTCAGAGCTAGGTACCATTACCCACATCTGCTTTTCAACATTGGCATGATGATATTCACCTTAGCAACACCCCCTTCTTTTCCCTGCCCCACCAATTATAGGATTAGGATCCTCCAATGGCAACAGAAAGCCCAAGTGATTTTCTGCATTGGAGGAAGACACAGAGCTGGGAAATCACCTACAACACAACATCTGGAGTGAGAAAAGCAGAGTTGTTGGAAGCAGTTTCCAAATCCTTTGCAAACACATGGGGAGAGGCTCTGGGTCACCCATGAGAGAGAGGTGGGAGGCTGTAATGTGCAGGTTTCACTTGTTGGTCACCCTGGCAGCTCAATGTCCCATGGAAGGAAGAGACTGAAGTCCACAGACAGTGCCTTCACATTTTACACCAACTTCCCTTCAAAGTGGTGAAAACTTTGCAGCCCTTCAAAAGGTTGTTGGCATATCTGCCCTTTCTTTCCCCTTAACAAACTGACAAGTATCTTGATTGGCTTGAACAGATCTGCTCCTTTACTCTGCCCTGGTGAGACCCACCCTGGAGTGCTGCATCCAGCTTTGCAGCTCCCAACACAAGAACCTGTTGGAGCTTGTCCGGAGGAAGTCACAAAAGTGCTCAGAGACCTTGAGCACCTCTCTGATTAAGCCAGCCTGAGCCAGTTGGATGATCCTGTGGTCCCTGGATGATCCCGTGGTCCCTTCTAACCCTGACTGACTGTATGACTTGGTCTAGGTGATCCTGCTGTGGCAGGGGGATTGGACTAGATGATCTTTCGAGGTGCCTTCCAATCCCTAATGATTCTATGACTCCATGAGTTTGTTCAGCCTGAAGAGAGGACTCCAGGGGTCTTTATAGTGACCTTTCAATACCTGAACAGGGCCCTTTCAGAAGGCTGGGGAAGAACCATTCAAGGGCAGGAAATGATAGGCTGAGAAGTAATGGTTTTGAGAGGGTAAAGGGTAGATTTAGGCTGGATGTTGGGAAAAGCTCTTTAATCTGAGGGTGGTAGATCCCTGAATAGGCTCCACCACCAGAGAGGTGGTGGAGGCCCCATCTCTGGAGACATTCAAGGTCAGGCTGGATGGGGCTCTGGGAAATCTGTTCTAGTTAGAGATGCCCCGTACTTGTTGTAGGGGACTAGATGACCTTTGCAGGTCCTTTCCAACTCTCTGATTCTGTGACTATGCTTCCCAGCAGATAATCACGTTTTTGGGGTCAGCCACTTATTTGATGGCTACAGCGTTACCACTAAAGATTATTCACTCGTTCTAATCTTACAGTTTATGATGAAAATTAAGGCAATTGAAATTGAAGGATATTGGTATTCTTCAGTTCTTCCAGTGAAAGGAAAAAGGAAAAGAAAGCTTAAAGTTGGGACACCATGGTGAGAATCACAGAATTCCTAATACAAAGAAATTTCTACTTCTTCTATTACAATTCCCTTAACTTTACTTTTAGGGCTGAGAGATTGATATCTATCAACCTGAAACCCAGAATCTGATAGTGAGTGTTGCTGAAACACCCAGAAATATATTCACCTGCCTCAATGCTTTCAAATACAAGCCCACTTTTCACTTGCAGTACTGCAAATTAAAAAAAAAAAATTACTAAATCATTCAAAATTTCAGCAAAATAAATCTCAGTTCAATCTCAAGATCAGCCTCAGGTCTTAGTCTGTCAACTCTGACATCTCTGCTTTAGGCAAAAAAGAAGTATTGGGTAAAACATTGTGCCCTTATATTTTTACCTGTGGCTTGTCCATTAATCTTTACTTCCCTGCTGTGCCAGGCTGTTTTGCATGATGAGGTTTGAAAGCCACCCCAGCAGCATGGAAAGCTAAGTCCCCAAGGACCTTTCCTTCAAAAAGAAAACTTGCATTCTGCAAACCCAATTGTAGCCCTTTGTCTGCTCAGGTGAGAGGCTGAGGATGCCATGAATGTGCTGACTCTTCTTTTTCTCCATCTGATAAATTTGAACTAAATAGATGTTGACATCTTTTAGGACAAGTCAGAACCAAAGCAAACTAATTGCCTCATTTATGCCTTCAGCCTAGACAAGCAGGATAATCAGAGGACAGCCATTAATCAACCACAAATTACAAACCAATCACCACGCCAAGTCAAAGGTAGAATCAATTACAGTAACAATGAAGGTGGTCAGATACCAGTCCTGAAAACCTTGCAGTTAATGGACGTCCTAATACAAGCAGCAGTGACCGTAGGCTTCCGATCGTCAAGTAAATAGAATTTCGCTGGAAGGAATAATGCTACTGGTTAGCAGCAATTATTTGGGTAATAAACTAAACACAAAACTACATATAGAAATTAAATTGATCAACTAATCTGCTCCCTTGCAAAGAATACCTGAAAGTTAAATTAATTATAATATTGAGTGTCACAAAGCTTGTGGTAATCTGTTACTTTTAGCTGAAGTTCTACAACTGGGAAGATAGGAACAGAAGAAAGTGACACCTTCTTTTTCTTTAAATTGAGTGATAAAAAAGGCAAAGTGTGAAATACATAGCAGCTAGAGTCAGAAGGAGGTAAAATTGTGCCATCAACTCTTCTTCCTGGAATGAATAAAGTCTAAGGAGACCTTCCCAACTTACCACTATGTGGACCTTCCATTAACATCCTGTAGGATGAATGTTTTTGAGTTGGGTTGAAGATAGTGTAGGTCTGTCTGTCAAACTTTCCACGTTAAATCTAGATTGTATTAAACAGAATTAATTGCTTTTAGCAAGCCAAGAAACCTGATCTGATGAGCAAGACAAACCAAAATGTAGGCTTGCCCTTCTGCCCACTGGAGTTCTGCAGGATAAAGTCTTTTCTCTGTCCTTGCTTTCTGTTAACAGCAAATTCCACCAGGCAACTTTGTCCTTATGTCCTAAGGTAATTTTCTTGCTTTGGTCTTGCAACTTCATTACTTTAAAAATGAAAGCTCTTTGAATCACCAATTTCTAAACCAAAACAAAAACCATGAAACAGATATTTAATGACCCCGAATGCGTTTCACAATTTCTACAGCAATTGCAAAGGAGTTGTATGAAGCAATTACTGCCTTTGCCATGAAATACTTGGGTACTTTTCCAAGAAATGTAGTACTGATGTTGTAGACATCACAGGGATAGTGGCAAAGAGAAAATAAGTGTTTTGTCTGTTAGAGAAAAGATGCCAATCTAGGACCTTCAGAGACTGCAGGGGTAATAAAAAGTTGCTGATTCAGAGTTTGAACCAGAAGATAGATTGAAAAGAGGAGGGTGAGATAAGCACTGGTGATTTGGGGGTGGAGGGCAGATAAAACTGTACACAAGTCATAGGCTCCAAAAAGATTTATTTGTTGCATTATTGTTGAATTAAAACCCTGAAAGAAGGATGTTCAGCTGTTAGGTGTAGTCAAAAATCGATTGACATATTAAATCCTAACAAAACTTGATGAAATAATGCAACAGATGTCTGGACCCTGCCTAGAAAACAGCCTGAGAAACAGTTTGAACCACTGACACAGGTAAAGAGCTTTCCAGTTCAGAAAACTTAGATGTTTACCCAAAAGTGTCTAGCCAGCTGACCCTACATAACGTACAGACATAGAGAAAAACATAAGGCTTTTTTCTCTAGGTGCAGTGTAATGTGGGAACAACCTCACCTCATTGTAAATGGAGGAAGCTCAGGTGTTGGGAGCAGTGCAAATGTTGTGCTACACCGTGGTATTTATTGTGCAAAGGCAATTAGAGCTCCTTCCTAATGAGTTTGTTTGCTACCTGCTTATCACAGCAAATCCACTGTCTCTGCAGCCTTGAAAAGGTAAATGTTCTCAGGTATCACAATAACGTAAGACTAATGTTGTTGGGATGATCCCACCAGTTTCCTATTTGGTAAATAAAGTGATACTGCACAAATTCTACCAAGATTGAAAAAAAAAGGAAAAAAGTTTGAAGAACAGGTACAAGAGCAATGTCAGCTGCCCAAACAAATTATTGTCTTCATTAAGGCTGGGAATCACACAGGCAAGCCTGTGGGTCAGCTACATTCTACCGAAAATGAGGTGGGGGGACATCTTTGGCCCGGCTTCAGTTCTCACTGAAATCCACATAACACAGTGAACCCGAGGAAATTTCACCTTTCCCAAAGGAATTCCAGCTTTAGCCAGAGAAACTCTGGAGGAAACTGAAGAGGCACAGTTTCACAAGTGCAGGGACCACTTCTCTCTGGTTGAACAGAGCACTGCTGGCATCAAAGGCAAAGTGCAGACTCTGTCCCACCAAGGAGAAACAAAAGAAGACCAAAGAAGGAAAGCTGCATACACCAGGCTGCCAACTGCAGCTCACCATCACACTGAAACATGAAAAGGGAACCTCTTCGGTCCCTATTCCTTGGTTTGTAGTCTGCACAGTAACTCTGACTGAATCTGATTTCATATGGGATTGAACTGTTTGCTCCTGACTACGCAACAGCACGACAGTGACTTTGCAGATGTCTGTTGTTTGTCCAAGGCTTACATTAATCAAATCTGCAGTAATTTGGTTCACTTCCAGAAGCGTTTTATGTTCACCTTCTACTGACTTTAAGCGTTTCTATACTTCAATGTTAATTTCTTTTCCAGGTGGAAGTAAAAAAAATTACATTTCAACTGCCTCTAAGAGAATTGCAATATTTTATCTTAACTAGGCTTTAAAACAAATCTCCAACTGTATTATTTGCCTTCGTAGCAGAAAATCTACTTCTTACAGCAAAAATTGACTTTTCTAGTGTGGCTCATTTTTGACCTGTAATGAAGTTCTCTGCTACTGCTGAAACGAGCATCTTATAAAGCATCTCTTAAGACTTTTTTCATGACAAACCTTCTTGGAACTGCCTTCACAGCAAGGTTTGTATTGGTGACAAGAACAAGTAAGTAAGAGAAAGGATTAAAACTAATCTCACCTGAAGCATTCAGCATCTCAGAAGCAACTGTCGAATTCACCCCCTTCAAGGTCTGTTTGCTGGAAATGCACCTAGATATTGTACTTGTTTGATAAAGGGTACTTTCCAAGGCTACTTATTCAGCATTTATAGTGTCATTTCTCAGCAGCAGCAAATTATTTCTTCACAAAATGCCTGAATCTACTTGTCCTCAATGCAAAAGAACGTTTTTAAAATGCAATGCATTTTAAAATATGTTAATTTTAAACACAACTTATTATGTGGTCAGTTGATTCTGGTCGGGAAAACAACCTGGTTGAGATGTCTAGCATGGCAAAAGTTCAATCTAAACAGTTAAAATCCAGGAAAGACAAAAGCAACTGAAAATCACATCTTCTAATGGGAAGTGTCAGAGGCACCGTTGCACAAAGACGCGCACACACAGCCCCTGACCCACATAATCACCCTGTGTAGTTTTGTGTTCTTCCCTACAACACAACTCTTAACATCAAACAGTTTTTACTACTAAGCAGCCATAGGAACAGTAGCCATTGTGTTATTTCAATGCAGAGCCACCTGACACGAAAGAGAGTCTAAAACCTTAGGTAAATTTCAGCTCTAGCCACAAGTTCTTCGTGCTTGAAAAATCAAATCAGAAAACAAAAGGAAGAAAGGGCTACAGAGTGAACATAAATGCAAACAGTGGATCTGATCATAGTCTAGAATCACATCTTTTCAAACATATCTTACAGTGCAATGCAAAGTTGAGGCATTGTAAATAGGAACCTATTTCTAAGCCTCTAGCAAAGAAAAGAAGGTTCAAACGCTGGTTGACGCATAGATGAAGATATTTCTTTAGACAACATTGGTAGGAAGTCCCGGTTCAGCAGCAGTTACACTTGGAAGTTTTTAATGAAATTCCACCCTTTAAACATCTCTACATGCAAACTTTGCAACTCTTTCAAGAGGCCCAAGAATCTTCACAGGTGCCTCTCCAGTAACACAAGGCAGGTCAGTGCTCTGATGCCAGAGTGGGTAAGAAAGAAGATAGTCCGGCATAACAGAAAGACAATGGCACTTACCAGTAATACCAGTAGGTACTTTCAAGGTGCAGAGGTGTTTAAGGCCAGGCTGGCTGAGGCTCTGGCCAGCCTGATCTAGGGTGGGGTGTCCCTGCTTGTGCTGGGGGAGTTGGAACTGGATGATTGCTCCTTCCAACCCTGAGTGATTCTGATTCTATAACTTCTCCAGTGAGGTGAGCCTGCTCTGTCAGGGGGATTGGACTAGATGATCTTTCGGGGTCCTTTCCTGATGATGATTCCTTTCCTTTTCTATGATTCTATGACAGGGTAGAGTATACCCATGCACTGGTATTGTGCCCTAACCTTCACTCAGTTTTTGATAGGATGAATGATTTGATAGGATTCATCTCATCTTACCTACTCTACAAATTAGGTAATGAGTAAGTTGGCAAGCTAGAGCAGCTGTCTAAAACAGCTGTGGCAAATCAATGAACAGACACGTGGCTTTATATCCATTGGTAGTAGAGGGATTCCAGCATGGCTAGCTGAAATATGACAATTAGGTCCGCTAGTCACAGTGAATCACTACTGCATGTTCTATGCCACTCTCAAGTGAAAATGTGACTTGCACTGTCCTTACTGCAAAGTCTACCAAAATCAGTTTCAGTCTTAATGTTACTGCTATTGTGGTAGAGCAGTATCAATCAGAGTGACTGGAATAGCTGCTAGCCCGTCTCAGCCACATGAATCTCTTTCTACTCTCTCTCTGCCAGATTGCCTAAAAACAAACAAAGAAATAAAGAAAAATTCACCAAAACTTTAATAATCATAATAAAACGAGGAGAAAAATAAAGAGGAAGGAAACAAACAAACCAAAAAACCCCACCAAAAGACCAAACTAAAAAATCTGGAAAAAAAACACTAAACAAATAATTCAACCTTGTAAATGTTTAAGGGAAAAACCCAAAAGACCCTATTTTGGAAGGTCTCTGGTGGTCTCCACCAGTGCCTGATCATCACTGAGGGGTGACTATTCCATGAATTTTTAGATGCCTTCTCCAAACACAGTCAGGAATTGGACCATCACTTCAGTTTGTAACGGGTTTGAACTATTCGTAATCTTTATTCTTATGCCTTTGTTCAAGGCATCAGGGTAGTTCCCAAGAAGATGGTGTCTCATCTTTTGCTAATGAAAGTAAGACTTCTTCCTGCTTTTTGTATTTCTTCCTAAGTGCTATTGTACCGGCAAACTCGAGCTAGGATAAAAGTGTGTTTTGAGAAAGAAACACAGAACATGCATTCAGACAGATATCAACATTTTAAAAACTATTAACACTTAAAATATCAACAAATTATTTTTAGACTTAGATTTTAGAGGGTGGAATCTTGGAATTAAATTCTCAAAATGAGACAGTTAAAAACAGCAGGTTACTTGCATTCCTGGAAGCAGTATAAAAATATGAATCCAATGTACCTCGACAGAAAAACCTCAAGGATCCTAACAGAAATGTCATCTCAGTCAATGACTTAATATTTCTAACATTAAATCAAAAAACATTACGGTTCATTAACTGAAATTGCTGTTGGAAAGTTAATAGAAAGATTTATTTGTGGTGGTTATTTCAGCTAGTGAAGAGAAAATCATATTAGATTGTCAAGTCCACCTGCCTTTAAAGCCAACGTGCTTTCTACTGACCAGGAGACTGATTAGACATTAATGGCTTGCTCTTAGCCAAAAAGCAAAAAAAACCACAAAATTTTGACATAATTTTATCAGAGAAACCAAAATCTAATTCTAAAAGAACAGAACAGACTTTTCAATTTAATCTTGTTTTTTGTGAATCTTTATCACATCCTTGTTTGTTTTTTCAGAAAAAAACACACACAGATAGGCTATGGGTGCTTGTCTCAGCCTTTTTTAACAAGTAACCTTGATGGCTGTTCACAGAACTGCGCTGTGAAGTGAGTGAACTTAAGAAGTGTTCTGGGTAACGAGTGCGCCTTGGTGTTCTAAGTGCTCTGTTGAGCACTGCTTCCATCACATGGCTAAGGCCATGCATGAAGTCACACACCTGTCTATGCAAACCCATTCCAGCTCTCTTCGTTATAAATGCCATATATACTATAACACACGTCTTGTGGGCAGCACTGAGCGTGAATCAGTATCCAGCCTGCAGAACCACAACTTCAATAATTAAATTTTTCCTTCCCCATTTCTTCCAAGCCATTAATTAATTCTTCATTCCACCTCAAGTTACTTTCCTTCCTGTTCCTGAACTCTCAGGTCTTAGGCAGATATTGCAGAATATTTGGCTCATAACAAACACTTCACTTTGTGCATCTTTTTCCTCTCTGCTTAAATCTGTCTGGTCGCTCCTTTTCCCCTCTTACCTTGCTGTTCTTAGTGCCACCCTTTTCACTCAGCTTCTCTTTGCCTGCCATTCAGTTACATCCCTTTTGCTATAGGGTTCTGCTGACACTTTATTCTCAATGCAGAGAATCTAAAACTCTGAGCCTATTTCACATGTCATAGAACCACTGTTAAGGAGAATGGATTTTCTTGGACATACTCCTGACACGTTTCCAACAGGCCTGATATTTTATTGTAATTAAAATATTTATCAAAACTCAGGATTTGTTAAAAAATTTCCTTCTCTGACAGGATACATTTAACGTATTCACTCCAATCTTCAAAAAAGGTTAGAAGGAGGACCCAGGCAACTACAGACCAGTCAGCCTCACCTCCATCCCAGGAAAGGTGATAGAACAATTTGTCCTGGATGCTGTCTCCAGGCACATCAAGGACAGGAGGGTCATTAGGGACAGTCAGCATGGCTTCACCAAGGGAAAGACATGCTTGACCAACCTGATAGCCTTTGATGTGGGCATAACCAGATGGATAGATGATGGAAGAGTGGTGGATGTGGTCTATCTTGACTTCAGTAAGGCATTTGACACAGTCTACCACAGCATCTTCACAGCTAAATGGAGGCAGTGTGGTCTAGATGATTGGGTAGTGAGGTGGATCGTGAACCAGCTTCAGGACAGAAGCCAGAGAGTAGTGGTCAATGGGACAGAGTCTAGTTGGAGGCCTGTATCTAGTGGAGTGCCCCAGGGATCGGTGCTGGGACCGGTCCTGTTCAATCTATTCATTGATGACTTAGATGAGGGATTGGCATGCACTGTNCCTGACACCCACCCCTCAAATATTTGTAGACATTCATGAGGTCACCCCTCAGTCTCCTCTTCTCCAAGCTAAAGAGACCCAGCTCCCTCAACCTCTCCTCATAAGGGAGGTGTTCCACCTCTCTTATCATCTTTGTTGCCCTACGCTGAACTCTCTCCAGCAGCTCCACATCCCTCTTGTACTGAGGAGCCCAGAACTGGACACAATACTCCAGGTGTGGTCTCACCAGGGCAGAGTAGAGGGGGAGAAGAACCTCTCTTGATCTGCTAACCACCCCTGTTTGATAGCAGCGTAGGAGAAAGGGACCTGGAGGTCCTAGTGGACAGCAGGATGACCATGAGCCAGCAATGTGCTCTTGTGGCCAAGAGGGCCAACAGCACCCTGGGGTGGATCAGAAGGGGAGTGGTTATTAAACTGAAAGAGGTTCTCCTCCCTTTCTACCGGTGAGACCACATGTGGAATAATCACTTCCTTCAACAGGCAGCATTGCTTCATCCACCAGTGCAGTACCATCAGGTGTAACTTCTTTCCTTTGCATTGCTCAGGATTGCACTGTCTTCTCAACTCTCTTCAGAAGCCAATTTGAGACTTTATTCCCACTATCTGTCTAGTTAGAGGACGTTCACCAGTTTGTTCAACTTAAGAGTTGTGGAAAAACTGTCACTCAAAACAGCTTCAACCTCAATTTAGTTTTCTCTGGTTCTCAAGCCATTTTCTTTCCGTTATTAATGGTAATGAACAAGACAATTCCTTCCATGATCTGCTGACTCATGGTCAGGGGTTCTGCTCCACCTATTGCTCTCCATAGCACCCAATAACAAAAAGTAGGTATTGCTCAGTACTTTGACACATTTTCAACTTCAGAGAGGAAACCTGTGGGTTTGGTTGTTTTTAATAAACACTTATTCATAGAACAGAGTAATAGAATATCAGGTTGGAAGGGACCTCAAGGGTCATCTAGTCCAACCTATCAAGTTAAAATTCTGTTTATTTACATTTTCCTGGTAAATGTCTGTGCAAATGTTACTACTTGGAACAGTGACAGGTGTTCCCCTTACAGAGAGCATTACAGTGATTGGATCCAGTTTGCCATTCACGACCAAACGGCTTTCTCTAGATCATGATTTCAGCCAGACTATCAAGGCTGCTTCTGGCATCATCCTCATGCTCCAGCTCCTCTCTGTGATACCTTGGAGACGTTCAGGCATCTGTTCTGGAACGGTCCTTCTCTTTCTTCCACAAACACACTGAGCGGTGCCTCTCCCCACAGTCAGGAGGAGAGTCGCTGGCATTGGCTGCAGTTTCCAAAGCCAGCTCTAAGTGTTTGTAGAATCTGTCAGTCCTCCTGCTGTTTTCTTCCATTTTCTGTTGTTACATTCCATTGTAATATTTTCTTGTTACAGCTTTTGTTCTTTTGGTCAGGTTTTAATTTTAGCTTCAGAAAAAGTAATATTTGTCTGACCAGAAGATTCAGGGCAGACCTAGCTTAGATTTTTATTTGCACAAAGAACACCTGACTGTGGTGACAATGATGTGAGGTGTTTCATACTCTAGAAGAGGATTTTCTAATAGATTGGTAATTAAATCACTCCTTGCTTCTCACTTCTTTTTTATGGTCTCTTGTGCTACTCAGTGGCTAAGACACAGTAAAAGGATTTCATTTCATACATGGTGCAGTGTAGAGATGAGGTTGGACACCTTTCTCTTTTTCAATTTATTTGCTCCTGACATATATGAGAACAGTGATCCAAATTTCAAAAGTAGTTTATTTCAACCCACATGCTGTAACTCAGTCATTGACAGAAGGCAGCTGCTTGTAAATCCACTACAATTAGGAGCACTGTTTCGTAAAGACTTTCCTACAAAGAAAGTAAAAATACTACTCTAATTGATTTTATCAATGACACCAAAGACAATTTATTTTTCCTTTGAAGTCAGCATGTAAGATCTACTTCAGGGAGAGCTTTGAATCTTGTTAGTGCTAGAAAGCACTCTTCAAAAGAAAGAACCACTTTCAATCTATTTAAAGACTCTGCTGTCATCACATCACACTGACCAGTGCTCATGGGGAAGGTTTTTATATGCTTTCTCGTTTCCAAGACTTGTGAAGCTTTTTCCTCTCAAAGTCAGTAGTTTTTAGTCCCTCTATCTACTTAAAATTGCCTGAAGCATTTGTGCATGTGGTCTTACTTCATCCTCCTATCAACAGCACCCTTATTATGTAGCCCCAACTACCTTGCATTTGCACCTACACTGTACCTCAGTCCCAAACATATTTTAATAACTCCCTGAAGATCATAAATAAGGGCACATTAGCGAGCACAAGGCTCCCTAGGGTGAGGTGGACAAGACTGCCAATTCCCACTGTCCCAGAGAAAAAGAACAAAACATTACTTCACTTGACAGAAAATGCAGCCTTCTCTGCTTAGAATGAATAGGGACATCCAAAAAGTAGAGACATTGACACTGAAATACTCAAATACACGCTGAGTACAAATGCTGTTCTGCTTCATGGCTACGCTGTTGGCTGACTTCAATGAGGTTTGACATAACCACAGCAAATTAAGATTTCGCCCAGCATGGACGAAACAGAGAGCTCACACAAAGTTATTCAACATGAAGATTTTTAACAAGCGCCTCTGACTTCTTGGCAGTGAGCCAGAATATTTCCAGTCATAGTTATAAAATTGTTCTGGATTTATTCCACAATTACCTTTTTTATTCATATGTTTGCAACTTCTGCTGAAGACCTACTTTCTTCCAGTTTCCTCAAGGATGACTAGGACCACATGCTATTTAACAGTCCTTCATCCACAGTAACATGCTTATGTCTGGAGACATTAATCAACAGCAGACAAATTCAGTGAAGATTACCTCTACAGTTGCTCTTTTCTATGATGTGAGAAAGGCCACGTGTATTTCCTGGTATATTCAGATGCATCTTTGTGGACAACAAATGACATCAACACAGGAATGACTTGTGCATTGTGGAAAACTCTAAAGGAAAACACGGATGTCCATGTCAATCCTTCCACTCATCTTTGACATTTCAAAATGCAGATTCATCTCTAACGTGGCTTCAGTCTCACTTTAGAAAAGTTCAGAATACCTCCTCTCTAACTTTCAACACATGAGCAAACAAATGCCCTGGGGGGTGTCAAAATATAGTGCTGATACCTTCTGTGAGAAAGCACAGGAAGATCTTCTACACTGTGTTCAACAAACTTCTCAGATTTCAGAAGTTATGAGAACGTGTATCACTACAGAAATAGCAAAGCAGCAATTTACAGTCCTTCTGTGACACTGTTCATACCAGAAGTTAAAAACTGTCGTGAGTAGATTCAAAAACTCGATGCCTTGATATTTGTCTGTACCTTTTGTCCTTCTGGTAAACAGAGAGAAGCTCTGAAGGAGGTTATTTTGTCTTTCACTACTAGCAAGCCCGGGATTAAAACATACCTGCTCAAATCACATTAACCACATGCTTTTAACTTTTGCTGTTACTTAGGGCAGAGGTGGATTGGAATGAAGAAATGCAATGCCAAAGTTTTTTTTTAACTACAGCTCTACTTTCACAGCTTGAGCTCTGTCCCAGGGCAAGCAGGCAGAATAAACTTCTATGTCTCCATTCTTGCCTGGACACATTCGAGTCCTTCCACAAGGATAGTGGCTTCCCAGGGCTCCTGATCAAAATTAGGAACCTATTGAGTCCAATTCTTACAGATTTGTAGCTCATCCTTTTAGAACTTGCACTCAATAGGTCACATTAATCTGGGATGTAACTCCAAAACATTGCACCAAAACAGTGGCACCAGCTGTGTTTTGTAGACAAGTTCTCAGGATGGGTGTAAATTTCAGGTTGTCAGTTTTCATCTCCTTTTCTCAAGAGAAGCATGCTGGAGCACCAGACTGCTAAACTGCCAGACAGAGGTATCTACAGTAGCTCATCATTCCTTCTCCCAGATTCCTATCTCAGACATTTAGTTCATGAACGTTCTTGTTCCAACATCTTTGATATTTTTATGATACAGTCTCACCACTCCCATGGTGAAGAACTTCCTCCTCACATCCACCCTAAATCTACCCAACTCCAGCTTTGCTCCATTGCCCCTAGTCCTGTCACTACCTGACATCCTAAAAACCCCCTCCCCAGCTTTTTTGTAGGCCCCCTTCACATACTGGAAGGCCACAATAAGGTCACCTGGGAGCCTCCTCTTCTCCAGACTGAACAGCCCCAACTCTCTCAGTCTGGCCTCACAGGAGAGGTGCTCCAGCCCTCTGATCATCCTCGTGTCCCTCCTCTGCACACGCTCCAGCACGTCCACATCCCTCTTGTAATAAGGGCTCCTGAACTGGACACAGTGCTCCAGGTGGGGTCTCACCAGAGCAGAGTAGAGGGGGAGAAACCCTTCCCTCAACCTGCTGGCCACACTTCTCCTTAGAGGAAATTTGACTTTCAGATTCTCTGGGGAAACAGAACATCATGCAGCAGTAATACACAAAGAGCTTCTACTGTGGTAACTATAGATCTAAACTTCAGGAGGCAGCACTGCAAAACAGGGTGCTTCCAATTGTATCATGCACTGCAAAGCTCGGCCATGCACTTAGGATCATAGGATCATAGGATGTTAGGGGTTGGAAGGGACCCAAGAGATCATCGAGTCCAACATCTGGAACTTCTTTATCAAGGAAAGGAATTTTCTTCCCTTTAGTTGTTTTTTTAATATATATATATTTGCCATGTGTCCTCTTATCTAATAATATGGTTCTTTCAACATCAGCATGAAACTTTTCTATAATTCCTCCAAAACTTGCCTCTCAGATTTTAGGAGTCACTCACACAGTAAGGAACCAGTAGACGAAATGCCATGTCTCAAAAATTAATAGAAATTGTTTGCCTCCTCACCAAGATGACAGTTACCAGCAAATTAATTTTTAACTTATGCTCAGAAGGCCAGATTGATTCTCAGGTATTTAAGATAATACTATCTCACTTAGAAAAGGTGGGAGAGTGCTCCTGTAAGAGCTTAGGGAGGGCTTTTGTACTGTAACTCCTAGATCAATATTACAGTTGCTATGTATCATTATTTTTAATACGTGTTAATGTTTGTTATTATATTTCATATGGAGCAAACTATATTGAAAGACTATTTTGGCTGTGAAATTATATAGCTATGAATATTGTCACCAGTGTCATAAGATACTGTATAAGGAAATATCTTGCATGTAACAAGTTATGAGTTGGTAATAAAATCTAGATTAGTATGACAACTAGATCACGTCTAAAGACAATTCTCTGCTGTGAATTAGCTCCACGCCAGAGTCACATTCCTGACTAATATACATTCTACATGTGAAGGGGTTTTTCCCAGTTCCTGCTTTCAAGGACACAGAGATTTCAAAGCTTTGACTTCCACCAATGCATTTTAAATTTTGAGCGCTCCTCTTTCACAACTAAATTGAAAGACACCATTTCAGCCTGAAGTCAAGGTCATTCTTTAAGGAGAAGTTCCTTCAACAGAACCTGTCTTCCCTGCCCTTTCCTCTCTTCCTCCAGCAATGGTTTTCCCAATCTTTTAGCCCAGTGATGCAAATCATTTGAATCTGCACTCACACAACAAACAAATTTAACAAATTTCTGACTCTCCTCACTCTAAAAGACCACTTGCAGCAGTGCAGCCACTATGCAAGAAATGGGAGCATCTCAGCTGGAAGATCAGAGGGGTTGTCCCCTTTCAGCTGCAGCTAGCCTGAATTCTGCCCAGAATTCTTCATCCCTCAGAAGTGAAGGGACACAGTACACAAGAGCAGAGTATTGTATGCACACAAAGTACTTTGTTATCTCTGATTGAGGCACATCACCCTTGTGAACACAGGTAAACACCCCGAGAGCTTTTTCTTGCCTTGTATAACAGCAGGTAGTTACTCATAGTGAGGATGCTGTTTGCATCACCGAGTGAGGTACCGCTTGTGTTGGGCTGGCTTGAGCTTTTGAGCAAATCTACTTGACATCACAGACTGCAAAAGAGCAACCCCAGCCACACGCCTTAAAGAAACACACACATTGGCAAAGAGTAATGGGGTTAACTCCCACGTCGTGGTCAAGGAGCTCCACTGGGAGAGGGGTTATAGCTATCCCCAGGTTACCAGGCTATTCTGAGATGGTTTTGGCAAAGACAACCTGGTTAATCCTGTTACAATGGCTCTCAGGGTCCTGTAATAGAATGGACATGTACAAACCGAGTGATCAAACACATAGTAGTTATGTGTGTAGATACTCCTATAGATACAAAGAGTGAGTCTGTGTTGAGTACTAAAGTAGTTTATTCATTAAACACTAGAATTAACTGGGTAATGGCCTAAAATTATGTTGAATTGAAACTCGTTTTGCTTTACTGAGCCTGACTAGCCGGATTTCCTGAAGGATTAGGCCAGAAGTGGTGAACATATAATAAATTTATACTTCTTTTTAAGGAGCTGGTCTCAATGATCCTTGGGGTCCCTTCCAATCTAGTCAACTGTGACACATGAAGAGACAGCCTGAGATGGCTGCATCCTGTGAAAGTTAATGTAGCCACATTTGTCAGCAGAAGCTGCACCCTTGAGATAAGAAAAGGATCAGACTGGAGACTAAAAAAAAGATCCAGTGAGGAACTAGAAGACCCCAGATCCAAATGTCAACATCGGATCAAACCACTGTATGAGGAGAGGGAAACTTAGATTTTAAGAGTATAATAGTCCAGAGATGTCTTTTGATCTTGGTCCCTCACTGGAATGACCCATCTCAAGCTGTTTCCCTGTTGTACTGTCTGGACAAATGACCATTATAAGAGTTGATGCCTCAGACTTTGCTATGGAAAGCCTGTGGTGAAGAAACCTCTTTAACAGTCAGGAAAGAATATATCATTGCAAAGTACAGTCTTAGTTTGTATGTTAGCATCACTGCTGCTGAGATACAGAACACTGGTAAGACTACCCTCTTTTTGCTGTCTCAGAATTGTCTGTACTTTTGTTGTCCTTGTGAGCCAGTCCCCAGCACTAAAAAAAATTACATAGCTGAGAACAGGAATATTTGAGCAGCATTATGCAACTGTTCATCTTATATTGTGTTGCTCTGCCTTTCACACTCCACACATCAAGTTTAGCTACAAATCTACCCTGTTTTCTCTAATACACAAAAAGATTTATTTTGCCACCTGTTTTCACCTTCGGTACCTTAATTTGCAAAAGCAACAAGCCGCAGAGGAACTGACTGCTTTAAATAATACAGAGCCAGAAATGGAATTTTCCATTACGGCTCTTTCATTTGTTCAAGACGTAAGCTAGTGAATTGTGAAATAAAATCCTCAAAAATTATGGGCCATAAGGCTGATACTGAATTCTAAAATCTGGACTCAGTGTCCAAGACTTCCTAATGTAAATACGTTCTTTGAGGTTCAGTAAACAATTTGAGTATTACCCAGCCTAGGCTGCTGCTCTGAATGTAAAACATGGACAACCTGGAGGATCACTGTGAGGGTGACACCTACTCTTGCAGTCTTTAATATTTTTATGTTTTATTGCAGGAGTGATGAATAAATTACACAGCACACCCACAGTGTAGTGACAGAAATCTCTGATCAGTTGGGTATCTCTTCTGCATCCAACGTCAACTTCAGCAACACAGATTAACCTGTGTTAGCATTAGCTGAATTAGAGAAGCCTGGCCAGGTGGACAGCAGGTCAGGGTATCATTTTAAGGGCTACTGGATCATTGAATCATAAAATCATTAGGGATTGGAAGGAACCTCGAAAGATCATCTGGTCCAATCTCCCTGCCACAGCATGACCACCTAGACCAAGACACACAGGAACATATCCAAGTGGGTCTTAAACATCTCTAACCATCTTTGCAGATCTCTAACAGCTTTTGCAGATTTGGGCTTGCTTTAATGCTGACCCAGTAGGCTTCACCTTGAAGTCAGCTGCAATTGCTTCTCACTGTTACACTAGTGATTGACACACTGGCAGTGAAACTTTGATTTATTATCCTGTCTTTCAAAAGCAGTAGCTATAGGCGCCCCCAGTACTATTAATCCTTGGACATGCTCATGTAGAAGACTCTGTGGATAATCAGGAAGTATTTATGACATGGACTATCACAACATTGATATTGATGCAGAAAATACGTATCAGTGCCTACTGGTTTAGAGCAATCATATGATGTGGGTTGCAGCAATCACACATCACTCACCATCCATGCTTAATAGATGGAGCAATTCAGTTCACAGGACAGATGTGGTGTGCACGGGCAAGGTTCACTTTGGAAGCCTCTGCTCTAGGTGCATCACCACTTCCTGTGAGTGGGAAACATAATGGTCCAAACCAGTGTTTGTGCAATTTTAAGCCACGTTCAGAATGAGGATTTCAAGAGAGCTAACTAGAACCTCTGAATAGGGCTGATGAAGGTGGCCCAAGCAGGAACAGATTCAACCTGTGGCCTGCTCTTACTCTGCCAAATGACTTGCTAATGTAGATACAGTCTCATGAGGGCAATCATGGAACTCTGTGAAAACAGGCATCTCATATAGCAAACCAAATAAAAAATACTCTTTGTTTCTCAAACTATTGAAGCCTACTCTCCAAAGAATGAAATTTCTCCTGGATTCCTCTCCAAATATCTCAATATAGTTACACATTAATTTTCTTTACAGGTATTGATAAAGAATGAATAAGTACTTATGAATTCTTTTAGGAGAAACCAACATGGGATTTCAACACTAATCCAACCTGGAAATGATCTCTTAATGTGGACTTATTGGCTTCTGAGTTTTAATTCTAATTAAGGTTAATTCATAATTAAGAGAAAATGTTCTTTTTACAGTAGTGAACTAGTGAACCAGTGAAATTAATGCAGGAGGCAGGAAATCACATTTCAAGGCTTTTTTGACAGGCCTGAAATGCTGTCAAAAAAAAAAAAAGGAAATGCATCCCTACCCATTCAGCACTTGCTACGTTGCTTTCTGAGTCTGATGTCTTCACTGGGGACTGGTTCTCCACCAGGGACCTCTCTGCCCCTAGCATGATCTGTCTGTCACAATATCTGCCCTCTCACTCACTTATCCCTTATCCTGAGTTTGTACAGATTATCCAATTGCTCATGTTATCTGAAGTGTATATTCACAAAAGGATGCTAACAGTTACCAGACCTTGGATATTGCAGTTTTTATCCAGTTCACCAGCCCCCTTGTGCCTACTTAGTGTGGCAACAACGTGCCTTTTCAACATAGTCTATTTCGTGCCACTTTCCTAACTCACGTGCAGCACAATAGTTGTAACTTCTTTCTTTTGGACTTGTGAAAAACTGAAGCCTCAGCCATAAATTAGACTGTGATTAATTGTTTTGTTAACATCTACAACAAAGAAAGGCAGCCCTCAGCAGGTCAATTGTTTTTAGAGTCAATTAGGTGATAATCCATCAAACAAATGTCAGGACCCCTGAAATCTAGGAGCATATGCACACACCAACAGTTTCAATATGTGAAAATCATACGGAAGATGCCGTGAGAATATTGAGTTGTTACCTTGGGCCCTACATATGAAGCACATTTTCCTGAATTGCAGTTTGCCTTATTTTACTGAATTTGCAGTGACAAATAACAATCTGGAAGTGGCATGCCACTGACAAAGGAAGCACTGGGTGTTCACTTGCTGGGATAACAGGGAAAGGCAAACTATGGATCAGCTCAAAGCTGTCAGCTTGCAGACTTAGCCTTATGCCACCTGCATCCACCCCATCATGCACACCCAGAGATATCCAAGCTCACACAAGTTCTCTGCCCTATTCCCACACACAGTGGCTCCAAGTCCTGGGCTGGAAAGGAGCTGTAGTGTGTCCTGGCCAGGACTCTGTGAAAATGAATGCAAGATCATGATTTTGGGATGCAGCATATAACTCACCCAGACTCTTTGTAGTTCTAGTCTGATCCTCAGACTCCCAAAAGTTTTGCATTAGATGAAAGAAGCAACAGAACACCCAAAGACCAGCTTAGGAGTCTGTAGAACACACATAGTACTTGAAAACAATAGATAGAGTAATTTCATTGATGAGCCCTAGAAAAGCCCCCCCAAAATGGAGCTACTGACATAGGGACTTTAGAAGTAATCTGTCCCTGTCTGGAGACTGTCAACTATTTGACATCACTCTAAGATGAGACATAACTAAAATTTCAGCTTACAGACCTTCGTAGACATATTTTCATGACCTAACATAGCACCTAGCAACAGAACAGACAATCAACAGAGCAGTGGTCAATCACACCGTTGGACCAGTTACACTGCTGGCTCTCTGTGCAGTCAATACAGAGCACTAGTCACAGTGCTCTGGCTAGGCACTTCTAGTAGCTGTTCCACCTCTTTCTAACACTGTAAATAATTTATTTCCTTAACTGCATAGGGAATGTGGGTCTGGCTCCTCTGCTTAGCAAACAGTCCAAGCAAGAAGTCCATCATCATCATAAGGTGGCTGGAATGGAGGCCGCTGCCATGATCTGCACCTGCCTCAAAGAACCAAACCCAAGAGCATCTCTAGTTATTCCCGTTAACCCCAAAAACTGTGAATGGGTTGTATTCCAGGAAATCTGATCTCCACAGGTAATTTTCAGCTGTTTGTTTTCAAGTGATGTCCAGCTCACCTTTTAAAAAACTGTGGAAGCTCCTAAAAATTACAGCATGAAAAGACTACCCAAGCAGCAGCTGCACAGAAGCATTTTAACTTTTAAAATAAATTTTATACAGTTCATTTCACTGACTTGAACTATTTACAACAAATGTCTTTTCAGGAAAATCAGGCAACAGGGTAGAGAAACACAGTGATAGTTAATAAGAAACAGATTCAGGCACTCAGGTGGAGTTCTAGGTAATTTGCACTCGTCTGTAATTCCAAATCATATTGTAGCTAAAATATCAACATTTCCCAGAAACCTAAGAACTATTTTTATCTTTCTGCTTAACTGCAGTAACATTACCTATGGATGTTTTCTTCCAGCAAATTAGGTTTCAGTTAATAAGAGACGTTGCATTAATTTCATGTTCAACTGCTAACTCGATATTTTTAACTTATTTCTCCCCTGGGCGCCTTTTGAGATCTTTTGTTTGTTCCATCAGAGCCACTTTGGATGAAAACACACGTGGCACTCCTTGAAATGCATGATAAAGAAAGCACCTGGCCATTTCCAGAGGTTAAGTGGCCATAATCTGTGCAAGGTCTGTGCTGCAGCTGGCAAGAAGGGGCAGTTTGACACGACATCTAATTTGCTGTGATGTTCAGGTTTTGAGTGACGCTCAAGGAGATGGAAGTGCTGGCTCTGAACATACCCCGACGTGTGCTGGTCTTCTGTCTGTTAGCTTGCTAATGAACCATGATTGAGTAAAGTAATGAAGAGTTTGCAGAGACCCTCAGAAAACCAATTTTCAATTTTGCAACCAACAGGCTTTAACTCCACTGCAGCCTCTGCCAATTTTGTCTTGAAGGGGACTTGGATACTAAATGCCATTTCTGCGCCGTGAGTCAGACAGACTGTACTAATCCCCACGTACGCACTTGCTAATGAAGGTCTGCTCTTCAGATCTAGTTTATTTCCATCTGCAATTGTAAAAAATACGCTGAACAACTGAAAAATGATTGCTGAAAGAAATGAAATTATAATCACTGCAAATCAGAGCACTTGTGGAGAAAAGGGGACTTTAATGTTCAGTCTGAGCTGGGATGGATCATGAAGATAAGTGTGAGAGAAATACAGAAGGTTAGTTTTGGAGAGCAAAAAGCAGAAATCAATGTGAAAACCTTTATATGTTATGTCTGTGTGTAGCTGTGAGGAACCGGTACTTCTGCCCACCCCGCAGAGGCAGAGCTCCATTTACAGTCCATAGTATCACGTTCACCACAAAACTGTTCCTCTGCAGCCAGCACCTTCCATGTTTGTCACACAGGACTAGTGAAGACAGTTGGAAACAGCAGTAAAACAGGAGAAGAAATCAAATGTCAGGAGAAAAACTATCTCCCTCAGGACACGTGTGACACATGCATCTCTGATGAACATAAGGGTTTTATACCCAAGTCGTGCTGAATTGCCAACGTCACATTTGACTTATTTTCATTGTTTTCAATATAGAATCATTTTAAAAATACAGTTTCCAAAGATGGCAGTTACAAAATTTCAAGAGATGTGTCTATCAATGACAATCTATGAAAACAACTGGAAAAACAGTGGGGCCTGTACTTCAGCGAACCCCTTAACTGAATTAATGTACTTTGTGTAAATTGCTATCTAAGAAGCTACTCATCATGCAGAGGGGAATTTGTGTCCTCCTGTTTTACCTGATTCTGAAGCGGTTATTTAAAGAGCCTGCAACTTCACCAGTGCATGTAATCTTCCAGTCCTTAAAACTTGTCTATGTTATTCATAGAATCATAGAATCATCAGGGATTGGAAGGGACCTCGAAAGATCATCTAGTCCAATTCCCCTGACACAGCAGGATCACTAGACCAAGTCACACAGGAACCTATCCAGTTGGGTCTTGAACATCTCCAGTGAAGGTGACTCCACAACCTCCCTGGGTAGCCTGTTCCAGGGCTCCATCACCCTCATGGGGAAGAAGTTCCTTCTCATATTGATGCGGAACCTCCTGTGTTCCAGCTTACACCCATTGCCCCTCATCCTATCACTAGATGACATTGAGAAGAGCCTGGCTCCATCCTCCTGACACCATGTTCTCATGAAGCAGGTTGAGATCATTCCAAAATGCAGAGAACTATTTTTGTAGTGAGTGACATGAATGTATTGAGAGAGGAATTCTTTGGGATATAATTATTAAACAGGCACAAAAGTGAAATTATATAAACATGGAGTGAAGGGAAAGCTATAGCACTTCTGTGTCTGAATAGGACCAGTAGAGCTTTTATGAGTTCTGGGTGATGCTTTCTGCTGTCCACTCTAACAGACACATGTGGGGTCTATTTTAGCATTTCAGAGCGTTTCAGATTGAATATTTGAGACAACAGCAAACTGTCTGCAACTACAATTGAAAGAGTTGTGCTTCATAATTATCAACAGGAAAATAACCTGTTTTTTTCTTTTTATTGTGATTGCATAAAAAGCACTACCTAGAGAGCATCAGTTTGGATTTCTGTCTCCAGTGCTGTTATCTCAGTCAACCTTCTACTTTATTGAATGAAGAATACTGAGGATTTTTAGGTGCTGATGGCAGTGAAGTGCACTGTGCCATTTATTAGCTGCATGAGCCTAATATTCCAGTTTCACAGCTAATCCTGACAGATCCATAATCTACACATTGTAGTATTTGTTTAGTAAATCAGATTTCTGCTTTCTGTGGTTAAAATGTAAGCAATCTTTTCAGTAATAAACCGAAGCCATTTGAGTCTCAATAATCAGAAGGTTTTAAGAGAAACACCTAGTAATTATAGACTTTTTCTTCAGAAATTATAAAATCTTTAGAAAACTACTATAACCTGGGAAGATTAGACTGCTAGCAAAACTGGGATTCCACACGTCTTATCACATGTTGTGAAAATGAAACTTAATGGAGTTTCAATATGAGTCTTACAAGCATCTCTCTATCACTAAGTCACCAAGCACAGGTAGATAACGATGACATCTGACGTCTTGAGAAATGCTAATGAGTACAAATGTGCCCCACAGACGAAGCACCATAAATATTTCACAACAACATCTTCAGGCAAAAGCATGAATAGTTTTGTAAGCCCTGAAGGTCAGCAAACAAGCTCTTGAGCTAAGCTGCAGAATTAAAATCAAGATCCAAGGCTACCGTATTGGTTAAAATCTGGCAAAAGCATTTGAAGGTCTATTTGAGGACAGTGGGCAGTCACAGCTGCCATAGGACTACATACAGCATGGCACAACCAACAGCAGCTCTTGAATTTGCACAAGACGACAGAATTCCATCAAAGCATGTATGAAAATGCATCATTTACACTGGTGATGAGAGCAAAGAGTGGATTTTAGCTTTCACACCTTTGCAGCATCACCTATGACTGAAGGTGTAGGCTCATGTGAGATCGGGGTGCGTATCACTCATCTGAGAGAATCTAGTGCTCAGGCAAGAGCAAAGCTGCTAGACTGGTCCAGTGCTCAGCCTGGTCATTGCCTTCCAACTCAGCCTCTTTCCTGCATTTGCTGCTGTAACAACACATCCAGGCAGACAAAGAGGACTCTCAGAGAACAGACTTCACACCAAGGCCTTCAGCAACAAAACAATGGGCAATGGTTTAAAACTGAAAGAGGGTAGATTTAAATTAGGCATAAGGAAGACACTTAACAATGGTGGCAGTGAGACACTGACACAGGTTGCCCAGAGGAGCTGTGGAGGCCCCATCACTGGAAGTGTTCAAAGCCAGGCTGGGTGGGGCTTTGGGTGATTTAGTGAAAGACGTTCCTGGCCAAGGCTGGGGGTTGGACTAGATGATCTTGGAACTGGTCTTCAAGTTCTACTGCTCTCTGCCCAGTTGTGGCAATTAGCATGAGTTGGATTTTGTTGACAACGATGTTAACAAAGCCTTAGCTGATGGCAAAGTGGGAGAGTCAGACCAGATCAAATTGCAGCAGTAACCATTAAACAGAAACAGAAGATAGATGAAAACTGACCCCATCTTAAAGAGATTTTGGAGGTGGCTCCAAGATCCTTGGGAAGAAACTGAGAAGAGTTACAGGAATCCAACTGTCAAGCTAGAAGAATTAGTCAAGGAGAAAAGTGACAGATCAAGGAACAGCTGAAAGCAGAAGCTGTGAACCTCCCCACATTTTGAGGGACTTGGTGAGCTGTGTGAAACCAGCTCCTGCAATGAATGCCCTCAGGTGGAGGAAGTGCACAAAGTGTTTATTACATATTTATGGTACAGGGACCTAGCACAACCAATCCCATCAAGCACCAAGGCATCACAGACACCAGTGCCCCATACATCTTGTTGGCTTCACACCAAACAGGAGATATCTACTGCTGGCACTGGAGTGGCTGGGAGCACAACCCACCTAAGTGCACTGCAAAAGACCAATTAATCTTAACAGTGATTGCTGGAAGACTTCACTTCTATGAGAGGTCCAGTTAGCACAGAATTACCAGAGGAGTGGAGACCACAAAGACCCATGGGGACATAAATGAGTTTTTGGCATTGCTGCTGAAGAGAGACATCTGGTCTTATCTGAGCTCCTCAGACTGAGTGAACCATCAGAGGCAGTGAGTCTTTTGCAAGGCTCTTGAAAAACACACATTTTAAAGCTTCTTGGGATAGAGGTCATGTTTTTCCACGTGACAAGAACACTCAGCCACAGGGGTAGGCTGTACAAGAACGGAAACAGAAGAAAGAAGATAGAAGCAAGGAAAAGCTGAATCCCTCAGATTATGTCTGTTATCTTGAAGATTAGAAAAGTTAAACAATTTGTTTTAAGAGCCTGTAGAAGACAAGTCCTTAGGGGAATAAATTTCTTCAGTAAACAGACTTGTGCATTTCTTTTCTATGGCCAAATGAAATTTATTCAGGTTATCAATAGTTTCATAATGAAAGTCTCAGTATTTCTTCTTTAGAACGCGGTGCATTGTACACAGTTATTAGAAAGAGCAAAGAGGGAGTCTGTGCTGCACAGGATTCCACAGACACTAATTGAAAATATGTTATGAACAGGAATGCATGGCTGAGATACTTTATTCAGTCCAGTAACAGATTCAATGACATTTGCAGCAGTACCTCTATTATCTATATTGTATTACTGGGTAAATTTAGCATAAAGAAGGGGATGGGAAAATATGAACACAAGAAATATGAAAATAATGAAATTTTAATGTGGCACAAAAAGTGTGACAGATGTAATACCACAAAGGGTCATTAAAGACTTCCCAGTCCATCTCTCTTTATCTATCTCATCCTGTCACTATCAATTATTCCTAATGTTTCTCCTTGTTCCTGCTAGACTTAAGGAAGCAAAATTAATTTGTGGGTTTTGCTTGTTATCTCTCCATCTAAACTGGCAACTGACATTTCGAGATGCTGAACCACAGCATGCAAAATCTGCATTAGTGGAGGAAAAGGCAACCATTTGACGAGAGAAGCCAAGAGCCTGCTTAGTATTGATTTCTAAAGCTCACTTCCTAAAAAAAAGGTGTCTAAACGATAGTGATGGTTACAGTTCTTAGCTAACCTCTTTATCTTATATTTACTTCTTGTTTTCAGGCTCACAACATATTCCTGTAGAAGTTACATTAGTCTTTTTAGCATGAATCGATGCAGATGAAAGAGTGCCCTGACCAGAGCTCATTTGTCCTTGTCAGCCCTGGATAACCAACTAATGCACTTAAAAAACAGTCACACTCAAACAGCTCACTCCTTCTAGGTTTATTTAAAGTAATAAGTGTTAATAAGTCTTTAAGACATTGTACTGGATTCAACTAAAGCAATATTTTACAGGGCAAACTAAAGCAGTCTAGCACATAGAACAAAACAGTCCTTTTTGCTTTTGTTTTGTTCAGCAGACAAAACTAAATTAATTGTTCTTAATTCTACTCATTCTTCTCAATTAAAAATATTTCTAATAAACATAACCCATGAGAAACACACAGTAATGAGTAAAACATTACCAGGCATTTTCATTACAGAGGACCTGGTTACTTCAGACCCACTAATTGTAAGAGCAGGAGGGATGCGTGTTGTCTTTGGGTTACGTGACTGCGAGTTTGTGTGAGTGTCATTGCTGCAATGGAACAGAAAAGTTCATTTCTACAGCTTGACAAGCTCTGTTTTGAACATTAGGGCCTTGTTTCTGTTTCCATTTAAAAACTACCCTTACAATAGTAATCCCTTACATTTAAAAAATACCCTTACAATAGATCCAAGAGTGTGCTACACAATAGTCAGCTTATATTACAAAAAAACATAAACAAATGAGTATTTTTCCGTGTCCTGCACATTTTGAATGCACATAGCAGTCTTTTTTTTCTCAGTTACTTGCATAATTAGAATAAATTGGATCAGTTCTAGGTGCTGTAAGTATTAAAATATTGGGAAATAGATTTCCAAGAGCTACAATTACAGAATCACAGAATCATTAGGGATTGGAAGGGACCTCGAAAGATCATCTAGTCCAATCCCCCTGACACAGCAGGATCACCTAGATCAAGTCACGCAGGAACACATCCAGGCAGGTCTTAAACATCTCCAGAGAAGGAGACTCCACAATCTCCCTGGGCAGCCTGTTCCAGTGCTCTGTCACTCTCATTGGGAAGAAGTTCCTTCTCAGGTTGATGTGGAACCTCCTATGTTCCAGCTTACAACCATTGCCCCTTGTCCTATCACTACATGACACTAAGAAGAGCCTGGGTCCATCCTCCTGACACCCACCTCTCACATATTTATAGACATTAATGAGGTCACCCCTCGGTCTCCTCTTCTCCAAGCTAAAGAAACCCAGCTCCCTCAGCCTCTCCTCACAAGGGAGGTGCTCCACTTCATTCATCATCCTCCTTGCCCTACATTGGACTCCCTCCAGCAGCTCCACATCCCTCTTGAACTGAGGAGCCCAGAACTGGACACAATACTCCAGGTGTGGTCTCACCAGGGCAGAGTAGAGGGGGAGAAGAACCTGCCTGGATCTGCTGACCACCCCCCTGTTCTGCAGAATACAAACGTCTCTTATCTCTTATTGTTAGCACAAAGTTATACACGTGTCTAAGTACTTCTGCCACTCAGTACCTGCAGGATTATGAAGAATCAAAAAGATTCATGGAATCTGCTCTGCTGGAAAACTCGAGACATATAAGAAATCAAAAATGCCTGATGATTATTTCACATAGGATTAGCTCCTAGAAGTTTTCAGTTCATAACTGGGAATTTCACTCTGCAAATCAAGTTTCTGTTTGTGAGACATACAGCTAGTTCCAACAGCACAGAAGGTTCTAGACTGATGCAGCAAAGATCTTGGCCATTCCTGGCAGAGTGCTTCCAAAACACCTTTTCTTTGGCAGGCTAATGCGATCCTTCGATTTCGTTTTGCCAGCTGCAGCACACTGCAAACCCTAGGAAATAACATGATATTTGTTCAGCTAGGGAACACGAAGTCTGGGAACTGTCAGCCTGCTGTTTCCCCACCTTTCTCTTTTACACAAGGAGTGAAAGACAAAACTCAGAAATATCTGATCCTCTCTTAGAGGACTTTTCACACTCTCGAAACACCTTTGCCTGCTGAGAGCGGTAAAGTTTTAGATGAAAGTGCTCAACTACACAACTTGTTCACTAGACAAACACACTTAAGCTCACTTCTTTTTTCCTTGGATTCCTCAAGACTCATTGTCACTTCTGCTGCGGCCCCAGCCATCAAGTAAGCCCCACGCTGCCATGATGGAAAATGACATAAAGCCATGGTGTAGTTTTGTAAAGCTGACCTAGCTCTCCACATTGCCCACCCTGCTACTCTTGGCTTTACTGCCTGCACAGCTCTCTTCTTGCCTCTTAAGAGGATGGTAAGGACTGATGTTCTCATTCCGTGTTGTGAGTTAACCTTGACTAGGTGCCAGGTGCTCTCCCAGCCCCTCTTGTCATTCCTGCTTCAGCACGAAACAAGGAAAGAAATTACAACCAAAATATTCTGGATAGAGATGAGGACAGGGCAATAACCTACCAACCACCATCACAGGAAAAACCAACAAATCAGAGAAGGATAAAGAGCAATAAATCTGGTGTATTTAAAAAATACTTTCCCCCACTCACCCTTTCTACCCAGGCTTAAGTTCTGAACTCTCTTGTTCCTCCCACCAAATAGCAAAAGGGGATAGGGAATGGGGATTGCAGTCAGTTCACCACAAGTCGTATCTGCCACTCCTTCCTCCTCAGGGAGAAGACTCAGAATCACAGAATTAGAGAATTATTGAGGATGGAAAAGACCTCTGAGCCCATCAAGTCCAGCCTATGAGCTCACATCAGCACATCAGCCAGACCAGGGCGCTAAGGGCCGCATCCAGTCTGCCCTTAAACGCTTGCAGGGATGATGACTCCACCATTTCCCTAGGCAGTCCATTCCAATGTCTGATCACCCTTTCCGTGGGGAAGGGCTTCCTAATAGCCAACGTAGCTCTCCCCTGGCACAGCTTCAGGGGATGCGCTCTCATCTTTTGACTCCTCACACTCTTTCCCTGCTTTAGCAGGGTTCTCTCCCATGGCAGAGCACAGGCCATCCTTGTGCAGGGTTAGACAATTGTTACTAAAGAGGCGTTTTCCCAGGCTTTAATTTCATAACATGGAAGTCTCATGGCTAAAGAGAACTACGTCAGGAAAATGGATCTCTCTAAAATTGCTTGCCAAGTTGCAGACAGCAAATGAGAAAATGTTCTCCCTTTATTTTGCACATAGTATATTGTATTTTCAAAAGGGGCATTATGAGATCACTTCCAATTTCCTTATGAAAAAGTAATGGAAGCTTTAATGACCCCTAAGTCTAAGACAAAAACAATGGAACATGTAATGAACCCTAAATATAAGGCAATCTAGGGGATTTCCCTGAGAAAACTTCAGCTATCTTGGAGCTATTCTGAGATTTATTGGAGATCAATGGCAAACCCTTGGCTAGCTCTGTCATGCACTATTTAGCAGAGAAAACTGTTTGTGAGAAATCAAACTACAATTTAGAAAATAAAATCAGATGGGACAATCAAATTGCCAAAAGTCTACAAGAGGCTCCAATGAATGTGCGCAAGTCCTGGCAAGTTAGTTTAAGCATGATCAATGTCATTTTTATTTTGCAGCACAGGTACAACATTTGCTTTTGAAGACTGTACCCATTTCTTTCTAGAATTTCAAGCCAGGAGTGACCCTAATTTTACTGCTCAGGACACCAGATGACAAGAGGCAATTTGCTGTTATTCTGTGGTTCTGTGAATCCTGTGGCTCCTCCTGCCATAAGGACTGTGCATCTTCCTTCATGAAACATCTTGAGCTTTTAAGGGCTTTTACACTCTGCCTACGTACACTGGCCAAAGGTGATGCATACACCTAAATTAGAGTATAAAAGAAGAAAACAATAACTCAGGAAATTCTTCTTCTCTCTTGTCCCAGGTGAATGCACAGTTCAGTCTGTTTAGGCAGTAAAATACAAGACCCTGGGGAGCTTTAAAACTTCACCATTAATGAGCTCAATGTTAATGGCAAGCCAGCTAGGAGTTCAGACAATCCCTCAATGAACTCCTGAGGATTCTGAAGGGAACTGACACAACAAATGAGACCAGTAGTCTGGATTTCAGATAAGACCAATGAGATCATGCCAGATATGTAAACTCAGTCGGCAAATTCAGTCTCTGTTTTGGCTGACTGTCCATCCACAAACTGGATTGCTGAGAAGTGTTAGTCATTTTGAATCTTGCAAACATCAACAGAAAGCCCTGCTTTCAGACCACTTCTTTTTCTCTATTTTGCTTTGTATTTACGTGTTTTGTTAGAGCAAGATAACAGCAGAACTTAGAGGCGAGTTAAACGTCCTCCACTAAGAGCTGTATGACAAATCCAGGAACTCTAATGGATGTCTTACACAAAGGCTTTTTCCTTTGCAATAAATGAGAAACTGGAAGTAGCTTTTACACCGGGTTTTATAATCCAAACTTCAATTTATTGAGAGTAATACACTAATAACCCCAGATTTAAAAGCAAGAAAGCAATTCAATTTCACTTGCCGGGAGCAGCAGGCAATATTACCACTATCTGCTGGAAAGAGCTCGAGGTATTCACAGCCTTTCAGTTTTCCTCTTATCTCCCCTGGATTTTAAGAATTATTCTTCTTGTAAAACCCTCCAAATATCCCAGCAGTGGAATGAATTTTTCCAGGCCTGATCATCTTCTAAGTTAGGTCAAGCTTCTCTTTTTTTCTCTAATTTGATGTAATTCATTTCTTTCTTTCTGGGGGCTTTTTGACAAACCAAGAGAACTGAATGTGTTGGGCAACATGATTCAAAGTCTGGTTCATATTTGCTTCCCAGACTGCAGAGAATGGAGGCACCGCAAAGGTGTTGCTCACCAGTCTCATATCTTTCATTACATCTCCTACAGTACTCCTTTGATTTCTAGACTCTTTCTGCAGTCTAGCTACTTGTATTTTTGTTATCTGCTTTGCCTGGAATCTCACTACAGCAGAGACGTCCTCAAAAGTATTTAGGTTACTATCTATTGATTGAAGAGGCTTTAAAGAACTCCCTAACTTGGAGATATGAATGCAGAGTGCAATCACAGAATTACACCTTACACAAACACGTATTTGCACGTGGTCCGGAGAGATGTTTATAGCTAAAATCTCTACAAAGAGTTAGGCTCTAAGATCACCCTCCTGGGATGCTCCTAGCTTTTACAAGAAGTAAAAACTTGTACAAATGGGACTTTGAGAAGGTGGGCTAGTTTTTCATACTGCCTAGTTTATTTTCACAGAATCATAGAATCATCACAGATTGGAAGGGACCTCGAAAGATCATCCAGTCCAATCCCCCTGACACAGCAGGTTCACCTGACCAAGTCACACAGGAACACATCCAAGTGGGTCTTAAACATCTCCCTTGAAGGAGACTCCACAACCACCCTGGGCAGCCTGTTCCAGTGCTCCCTCGCCCTCACTGGGAAGAAGTTCCGTCTCAGACTGATGTGGAACCTTCTATGCTCTAGCTTACGACCATTGCCCCTTGTCCTATCACTAGATGACATTGAGAAGAGCCTGGCTCCATCCTCCTGACACCCACCTCTCACATATTTATAGACATTAATGAGGTCACCCCTCAGTCTCCACCAAGCAAAAGAGACCCAGCTCCCTCAGCCTCTCATCATAAGGGAGGTGCTCCACCTCCTTCATCATCCTCATTGCCCTACACTGGACTCTCTGCAGCAGCTGCACATCCCTCTTGAACTGAGGGGCCCAGAACTGGACACAATACTCCAGATGTGGTCTCACCAGTCCAGAGTAGAGGGGGAGAAGAACCTCTCTTGATCTTCTAACCACCCCCCTTCTGAACCACCCCAAGATGCTGTTGGCCCTGGGGTGAAGCATTTTCAAAATGCTTCATCCTGCCTCGAGGTAGTTTCTTCTGTCAAATGTCAGGTCATGCAATCAAGTTAGCTAGGACAGTGATAGCGACCACAGGAGGCTGAAAGTAAGTAGAAGTTAAGGAGAAGAAAGCAATAATCAGATTCCATCTGCTTTTGCAAGGGTCTGTAGTGACAGGACCAGGGGCAATGGCCTGAAACTGAAAGAGGGCAGATTTAGATTGGATATTGAGAAGAAGTTCTTCACCATGAGGGTGCTTAAGCACTGGAACAGGTTGCCCAAATAAGTCGTGAGTGCCCAGTACCTGGAAGTGTTCAAGGCTGGGTTGAATGGGGCTCTGGGCAACCTGATCTAGTACCCCTGCCCACAGCAGGGTTCTAGATGATTTCAAAGTCCCTTCCAGTCCAAACCATTCTGTGCTTCTGTGATAGTCTAACACAGGCTGGACACAAATAACATTGTCTGCGTGAGGCAAAGACAGTGTTTCAAGGCACCTTTGCAGACCTGGTTTAAAATGTCCATTCAAAGACCACGACGAACAAATAGCAGTTTGCTTTTCAGAAGTCAGAACAGCAACAAAGCCACTGCAGCAGCACTTCACTTCCAAAAGAAGAATTACATCACAAATTGTAAAAACTTCTACAGGAAGTTAAAACTGCAAAGCGTTGGGAGACAACACGCTAGAAGTTCAAAGCAGATGTGCAAATCATCAAAAAATGCTTGTAGAAACTTCACAAAGAAGGAAGCCTGCATGGCTACACAGCCCAGTAACACGGGCTGATTAAAATAAAAAGGAACATTTCAAACAATTGAAACTGCATTAAAGGGGGAGAAAAAAGAAAGAAAGAAAAGGAAAAAAAATCTAAAAATAAAATTTAAAAAAAGCATCAACACATGTACGGAATCTTTGCTTAACTATATATTTGCTGAGGCAACCTTCTCCAGGGGTGCCTTGAAGTGGTACAAAAACATGGCTTGGAACACTCCACAGTTCCACAGCAGACATATGACACGATTCTAGTCTATGGGCCCTGATGGGATGCTGAGGGAGGTGGTGGAGGTTATTGTTAGGCGTTTTTCCATTGTTTTTGACAACTCATGGAGAATGGGAGAGGTGTCTGAGAACTGCCGGGGAGCTACTGAGCCACTATTAGGGAACTGGAGCATCTTCCTTATGAGGAGAGGACAAGAGACCTGGGACTATTCAGCCTGGAGGGGCAGAAACTGAGGGGAGAGCTCATAAACATTTCTAAGTATCTAAGGGCAGGTGTCAGGATGATGGGACCAGTCTATTCTCAGTGGTGCCCAGCAGCAGGACACCCAGTGATGGGCATAAACTGTAACACAGGAGATTCAATTTGAACATAAGGAAAACTTTGTCACGATGTGTGTTACAGAGCCCTGGAAGAGGCCACCCAGAGAGGTTGTGAAGTCTCTGACTCTGGAGACATTCAGAACTCATCTGGACACGTTCTTATGTGATCTGCTCTAGGAGAATCTGCTCTGATGGAGTTTGGACTAGATGATCTCCAGAGATCCCTTCCAAACTCTGCCATTTTATGACTCAATTATTCTACAATTCTTTCCACCCAAGTCTACCAGCAAGCAAGGTAAAACTTAGAGAGGCATTTCTGCAGCAACTCTTCCTACCAAAAAAATGCTACGAGATTCATCTACAACTGGACTGACAGCAGGAGGCATGTACCTTTGGTTTGTGTTCTTCTTCTTTATTGTTGCGGTCCTGTTCCACTAACTGAGCTGAAGATTTTCAAAGGTGGGGAAATGCTGGTTTCATTTCTTAGCTCCAGAACTTTCATTTTTAAGAATTTAGAATCTGAACAACTACTGTTGTGGTTTTGGAGCTGCTTTCCCAGTTATCCCAAATTAAATAATGTGCTCTTTGAGCTGTTTGAGGAAAAGGACAAGATTTCCAGAACTGTAAACGAAAATTGTTGCACTTGTAAGTGTTAAACAGCCTGGTTGAATCACAGCTAAGCCAAGGATTCTGTGAGCAAAGGACTGTCCAAAAATAAGCTCAAGATTCAGTGACAAGGAATGGGAAGCTTTTACAGCTACTTGTGTTGTGGCTCATCATAAATAATGGTTATCACTTAAAAACCAGGCACTAAGTGCAGCTGATCCCAGCCACGCTTCCTGATGGTTGAAGTGATCTCCTGTGCTATTAGTCTTCTAAACGTTGGGCATTATGTCTACACTACCAGTTTAAGCTCTGTCTGTGCTCGGAGAGGTAGTCTGTCAAAGCCCAATTTGTATTAGCAGTCTTAGTATGAATAAATAGGGGAGCACCTGTCTTGCTCCTCTTCAGAGACAGGAGTTAATCCAATCTTCTGTGCTTCTAACTTTTAGTTGGCAAAAATTAAGTTGAATAAGTCTAGGCCCAATTGATTAAGATCTTCAAAAGAATTTTTACCTTCTTCATACAGAAGGAACATCTGTCTCAATCATAGAATCATGGAATCATTAGGGATTGGAAGGAACCTTGAAAGATCATCCAGTCCAATCCCCCTGCAACAGCAGATAGCGAATCAGAAGTAATCAGTTTCTTTAGTAGTGTACATCATGCCTACACACAGCTTTCACCAAAAGTTATGTCTAGTAAATTCTAGCATCTCCTGGTTTTGAGATAAAGTGATTTTAAAGTAAATGGGGTTAAAAAATTCACTGGATGTGTTAGATTTGATCTGATATATGATTGAGATATTTTCACACCAGTTTTTACGTAAAGAAATGTTGAGGAAGAAAGTATGACAAAATACAATTCTGTTTGTCTTGGTATATAACGTGCACGCATGGATAAACAGATAAGACACATCTATAGATGTATCTCTACAACCCATCTTTGCAACCAGCAATAATACAATTACAGAACCTAATGGGTTGGAAGGGACTCCAGAGGTCATCTAGTCCAACCCCCTACAACAAGCAGGGACATCTCTAACTAGAACACATTACTCAGAGATTCCTCGAGCCTGACCTTGAATGTCTCCAGGGATAGGGCCTCCACCTCTCTAGGCAGCCTGTTCCAGGGATCCACCACTCTCAGATTAAAGAACATTTTTCCTCATGTCCAGCCAAATCTATTCTTTTCCAGCTTCAAAGCTTGAGCCCTCATTCTATCATTCCCTGCCCTTGTGAACAGTCTTCCCCAGCCTTTTGACAGGCCCCTTTTAGGGACTGGAAGGTTGCTGGAAGGTCCCGCCAGAGTTTTCTCCTCTTAGAGTATTCAACTGCCTTCATTCTGTGGGTAAAAGTTTCTCCCTGGACTATTAAACACTAAATGTTTTGCTTCTCTGCACGAGAAGTCATGCATCTGAAAAAGCTGTATTAATATTTCAGATTAATTAGGGAAATTGATGTATGTTTTAATACACTTTAATTGGTGCATGTTTTAAACACTTCAAGTTTTCTGTTCCACAAAAAAAATGGTCAATTAGGACTATCTTATGGAAGAGAAATTATGTTTGCCCTTAATTAAAGTGACCTGTAACTATACATGCTTCTTCCTTGCAGTAAGCTCGGCTTCACATAAACCTCATTTTCTCAGCTGTACAGATGGCATCAAGGCTTCCCCCTGAACTAAGGTTAGCAATGTGGAAATCATTCAACCTGACACTTCAAACCAACTTGAACATGAGAAGACTGAAACACGCCCTTGTTCATCTCTGCTGATACTTGTGTCAGACCCAATGCCGGTGAATGGACTGTCAAAAAACTTACGTGAAAGATGAATTGATCTTTCTTTTTATTGGTACAAAAGTCTGACAAGAAGTGTCACAGAGGTGATGAAACAAATAAAGAGCTGCAAGTCACATACTATACTGAAATTAACGTAACTGTGATGTGATAAAGAACAATGCAAAGATATGATTCAACTACAACAATGCAGCTCCGAAACATCTGGAAACAATACTGCTGTTTCCACACCTTTTAAACAATCAGTTCTAGTTTCACAGAGAGTTCTTAAACCGGGCTTAATTCCTTTATGCTATAAAACATCTATCAAGTGATAAAACCAAAATAGACTAAGATTAGAGAAGTGGCTTTTAATGTCTTTTTTTCTTAAACTAATTCTACAATTAGTCATTGAGACATTGCACTCCCTTCAGTTGGTATTTTGCTGGAAGATGTGGCAATTAGGAAGTAAGAACCAATCAGTCGAAATCCTCCTCTTCAGTTCACACACATAGAGGATCACCAAGATTAAGTCACACAGTAACATATCCAGGCAGGTTTTAAATGTCTCCAGAGAAGGAGACTCCACAACCACCCTGAGCAGCCTGTTCCAGTGCTCCATCACCCTCACCTTCTTATAGTGATATGGAACCTCACAGTGTTCCAGCTCACACCCATCGCCCCTCATCCTATCACTAGATGACACTGAGAAGAGACTGGCTCCATCTTCCTGACACCCACCCTTTCCATATTTATAAACATTAATGAGGTCACCCCTCAGTCTCCTCTAAGCGGAAGAGACCCAGCTCCCTCAGCCTCTCCTCATAAGACTTATAGACCTATAGACTTTCTTCTTCCTGTTCAGTTTGCCCCGTGTTGTTTTTTGGAATATCATAGGATCATAGGATCATAGGATGTTAGGGGTTGGAAGGGACCCAAGAGATCATCGAGTCCAACCCCCCTGCCGGAGCAGGACAAAACTATCTAACACAGATCACAGAGGGACGCATCCAGGCGGGCCTTGAAAGTCCCCAGAGAAGGAGACTCCTGGGGAGTCTGTTCCAGTGCTCCGTGACCCTCACAGTAAAGAAGTTCCCCCTATATATAGATTTTTTTAATGTGTTGTGTAAGAAGATTTGGCACTAAAAGGTGAATCCTTATTTTACTTACAGCAGAATTAACAGGTTCAACCTTGGAAAACCTTTCCAAAAGACATAACAATCAAACTTGGATATAACTTGTTCATTTCAGTGGGAACATTTTAATAGTAGGAACTGGAGGGGGTAGTTTAGTTTTATGTTTTCAGGAACAGGGAAAACAGAAATGTGTTAGAAATAGTTTAAAAAGTGTTGCTACAGCTGTGGTTCGTGAGAAGGAATTGTGACTTTAATTCCAATTCTGTTTTATACAGTAAATTACTCCAGAAAAGATGTAGTCTTTTCTACATTTTAAGCAGCTATTTAAGGATAGTAATTGCAAAAGTTATTTTTCCACATCTTGTAATTGTTAAATTTGGTTTCTCTGAACAGGAGAGGTGAAATGGGTTCTTGTTGCAAAGATGGGTTTATAAATCTGGTTATTAGATTCTACCACAGTTTTATACATACAAAGCAAGGGAATTGTGGCAGCCTGTAGTTAAGAGCACACTGGACACCTTCTTGCTGCTGCTATATCTCTCTTTTCAATTTTGTTTACTTTTCTATTTCTCTTTAGTTTTCAGCATTGTTCAACAAAAGCTGCAACACAGCAGCATTGGCTGCAGATGATGGAAGAGTCCTTTAAAACCAGTATCTATTTCAGGGAAACGCTCCACATTTAGATTCTGCCATTATCCAATAAGATTATGTAATACTTTCTTTGGTTTTTAAATTAAATTCCCCGTGGAAAACAATACAGTAGATAAAGATGCTGTTCAACAAAACAGATAGCACATAGTCCCTTTAAGGCATAGATTTACACATTTCTTCTGAACAGATGAGATATTGATCCAAACACTTTGTTATCACTGTTTCTGCTAGTGAGTGGCAAAGATGCCCAGACAAAAATATGGCTCCAAATGCACAACAACAGAGAGAAGAAATGAGCTGAAGATGAGGGCTTTGATTTATGAAACCAGAAGACTACAACAGGCAGATAAAATGAAAGACGAGATTACAAAAGGAAGAAATAAAAGTTTAATGGGGAGCTGGTGGAGTGGACCACAGAAAATAACCCTTGCTTGTCATACTGGGAGATAGGGAATCAGCCTCAGCCGACACAACTGCCTTTCCTACAGTACTGGGCACATATCCATAAAATTAAACATCATGAAAAATGTCCAAGGAAGACTGAAAAAATCTGCCCCAAATCTACAAGGTTTTCTTTAGTATGGTGGCACTGAAAATACCCATCAACAGATAGAAGAGAAAGGTAACTGTAATCTTAGAAAAGCATGTCTAGGAAGAACTTTGAAGAGCTAAGGAACGTGTATCCTACTGCTTTTCTTGTCTTCTATCCTATTCTTAGCTTCTTAATTTACTTCCTCTCTCCCTTCCTCTCTTTCTGTCTTTTTTCCCTACAGTACGGGTAATTTTTCAATGTGAAGAGCTACTGGTATAAAGCATGCCTCATTAGCTTGTGGGAGGCAGCTAGACTTCATTAATGCAGTTCTCACTCCATTTACTTTGCATACAGTCATAATTAGCTACAGAACAATGTTGGTAACTTCAGCGGATTTACAACTTCAGTTTTACTCTGCATTTGGGGTTTTCTTCTCTTGTTCCAATGTGTTGCATTGGTTTTCAAAAAGTCAAGAACAGCACTGATTTCTTTAGGGAATACGTTTACATTTTTAGAGTGACGGTCTCTCCATCCCTTTGTCAGCTTGGCTGCAAAAATAGTTAAAACACTAAGTCTTAACGTGGTCACAGAACAGTTTGTGGTGGAAGGGAGCTCAGAATTCATCTATTTCCAACCCGCCTGCTGGGACACCTCTCACAGAGCAGCTGCAGGCTCCTTCAATAAGCAGGTACCAGGGTGTTCGGTCAGCTTCTGGGGCCATCCTGTCATTCTGGAAAGTGGCCGGCAGTGACACTCTTCAGACTTGCTCAGCATCACTAAGTATGCAGAAGAAAGGCAAGGTAGCCTTTTTAACCTCCAAAGTGCCACATGGCACGCCTATACATGATTGGAAACCCCTATCACTAAACTTCAAGAAGACTGAACTAAAAGGAGACTGAAGAGAGGGGAATTTAAGGTGGATGCTGACATACCAAAGAGTACAGTGTCAGGTTGCAATCCTGTCCTGACATACACATAACAACTGAAAATCCTTCTAAAAACTTTGTAAAAGGTACTGCTGAGTTCAGTTCCTAAAAATGTATGTTAAAATACATTCACAGCTTTTGTATCCTCCACCAGTGATTTCTTTTGAATGTGTTTGAAGTGCAGGCCACTGAGGGTTCTCAATTTTGGGGGCCTGAGAATGGTTCTTGAAGATCTATAAATGCAAGATGCAGGGTAGCTGCTCTGAAAAGCCCTGTTTTCCAGAATAAACATGTTCTGCACTGGCCAGAGCAGAAGGAGAAAGCAAGCGCGGGAGTCTTTCAGTTTGTCAGTAAGAAAAGCCCAACAATAAATGGCACGTTAAAATAGATGCTTTAAGATAACAGAATAAAAAGATATGAAAGCATAAGCCTTATGTCCCTTCAAATGCTGGCAACTGCACAGCACACCATGGGAAAATACTTCGCAGTATACCAGTAGGTACCAGGTTGGAAGAGACCCTAAGGATCATCCAGTCCAACACTTTAAGATAAAGAAATCCAGTTTAAATGAGATGGCCCAACACCCTGTCAAGCTGAGTCACAAAACTGTTTGTAGCTGCAGAATCCACCACTTTCCTGGGAAGACCATTCCGGTGCCTAATTGCTCTCATAGTGATAAACTTTCCTCTGGAGTCCAGTTAGAATCTCCCCAAGAGCAACTGGCATCCATCAGCTCTTGACTTTTCTGAGGGAATCTTTCTGAAAAGGGAGTCTTCATCTTCTTGGTAGCTTCCCACCCCAAGACTGCTCTTCTCAAGGCTGATGTTTCTGATGAAAATGTGGTTCCCAGCACCTGACAGGACACAAGATTTACTCACTATTTATATCCCTCTTTTTGTTCCATCTTCCTGAAGCAGCTATTTTAATATGCCTGGATCCACACTCTTCTTGTTGTCCTATCAGAACACGTATCTAGACAACAGCTGCTATAGAATAGCTGTGCTGCTTTACACTTGTACCCTACCTTAACGATTTCTGTCTGCAGCAAGACCTGTTCTCACTGGCACACACTCCACACACTGTCTGATGATGCTACCTGCAACACAGCAGAAACACTTGAAACCAGTCTAAGCATCTGCAGCAAACAGAACAGCACTTGTCAGTTTTCAGGCTGGTGATCTCATTTTTATCATCCCAATTATCCAGGACACAAATGGAGAGGTCTTAGGTGAAGCATCTGAGGTTGCTCATGCCTCAGTCTGGTGGGGAACCTTTCTTCTATAAACACTAAAATAGATCATGACAGATGTGGTGGGATATGAGGACGACTTGCTGAAAGAACACACAGTCCTAGTTAGAACAAAGCACCGAGAAGCACAAAGTCATCAACAAAGGTTTTTAGCTGAAATTTCTCCACCTGTGCTCTCCTAATTATTTGCCATTAGAAAATTCAACCGAAAGACTGCTATAATCAAACAAAGGCTACTGAAACAATACACAAGTTCAGCAGTAAAAACTGTCTCTGACTCTGAGCTATGTGACAAACTGCTTTTACAAAAAATTACAAGAAGTGCACTGAAAATTCCAACATCTGGAAAAGGCTTTCTTGCTGCAATCTGCCATGAATAGTCTTTAATTAGGCTGAGGATCTTTACACCACAAGACAGGGTTTATCAGCAGCAATCAAACGTACACAATGAATTCTGGTTCAACCGAGTTAAAGATGCATTGGAAAGCTGTAATGACACATACCACTGGAAAGGCACATGTCTTGGTGATTCTGTCCCAGTATGAGCCAGGCAATTGTCTGAAATCACTGGAAGCTGGTCTGTTGGCTGTTCAAAGACTAAAGAGCTGATTGAGCTTCCACATAATTTTTTAACAACATAAGCATTCTGACTTCAAACCAATGGGGATGCATGCTGAGAGGAACTTTGGCTAAGTGCATTCAGATTCTAGCATTATGTCTTGACAATCCAGCTTCTGAAAACTTCAGGCTTGATTTTCTGCTCTGAGCAGAAGACAGCAACACAACCAGGGCCACTTTTCCTGCTCTTTTTCATAATCCAGTATGAGGAAGAGACATTTCAGCAAGAGATTTAGACCCACATATCTTCTCAAAACTTTTCTATTCAGTTTTTGACAGCAGAAAGACCTCAACAACATCCTCACATGTATTTAGTAAAAGTGAGATCAAGAGTCTAAAATCATTATACAGCCTTTTGCTACTGAAATACACAATTCCCTGATAGTTGTGTGTACTCCACGTGTCCCTGTTCTGTTGTTCTATAGATCCGTTACACAACGGAGAAGTACAATTTTATTGCAATCCATCTGTTAGTTGACAGCTTCAATTTCAACACAGTTTGTTCATAACAAATCACCTTTTAAAAGTCACCTCCTGCCATAGAATCATAGAGACATTAGAGACTGCAAGGGACCTTGAAAGATCATCTAGTCCAATACCCCTAACACAGCAGGATCACCTAGACCAAGTCACACAGGAATACATCCCAATGGGTCTTAAATGTCTCCAGTGAAGGAGACTCCACAACCACCCTGAGCAGCCTGTTCCAGGGCTCAGTCACCCTCACTGGGAAGAAGTTCCTTCTCATATTGATGTGGAACCTCATACGTTCCAGCTCACACCCATTGCCCCTCGTCCTATCACTAGATGACATTGAGAAGAACCCAGCTCCATCCTCCTGACACCCACCCTTTCCATATTTATAAACATTAATGAGGTCACCCCTTGGTCTCCTCTTCTCCAAGCTAAAGAGACCCAGCTCCCTCAACCTCTCCTCATAGGGGAGGTGCTCCACCTCCTTCATCATCCTCCTTGCCCTACGCTGGACTCCCTCCAGCAGCTCCACATCCCTCTTGAACTAAGCGGCCCACAACTGGACACAATATTCCAGATGTGATCTCAGCAGGGCAGAGTAGAGGGGGAGAAGAACCTCTCTTGATCTGCTAACAACCCCTCTTCTGATGCACCCCAGGATGCTGTTGGCCCTCTTGGCCACAAGAACACACTGCTGGCTCATAGTCATCCTGCTGTCCACCAGGACCCCCGTGTCCCTTTCTCCTACACTATACTCCAACAGGTCAGTCCCACCCTATATAATAAAGAGGCTTTATATAAGAGGAAGATGGAGATACTATTTTGTATACCATCAACTGAGTATATCTCTGTCTCTCAGCTGAGAAACATTCTGCTGGAATACCAGAAGAGCAGTGGATCTGTGGGAGCAGGGATTACTCAGTATTGTTCAGCATTTAATGCAGGAAGGTGTGGAATCATCAAGGATTACAGCTAAAAGACGATTCCATTTATGAATCTTTAAGACATGAAAGAAGAAGGGTTACCCATGGTGTTAGAAAGCTTATGCTTATGTCTAACCAGCTGACAGAGCTAGATATGCAGCTTTCAGTTGTGACGACTTCTTTAGGCTAAGTGCATTGAAACAGACTAGTCCACACAGCCTGTAACAAGCTTTCAGGGAGCCAAGCACTGACTAGAAAACCTTTCCTTCCTTGTAAGCCTGTCCAGATGCAGCTGATCCCATCTTCTGGCTAAGGTACCCTGACAGAAAGACGCTTAGCAGATGCTTGAACATTCCATTTCAACACCAAAGCTATGACTTTTGCCCCCAAAGCCTCACAAGTGCTCTCTCTCCCAAAAGGGCAGGCAGCACCCAGCCTTTTTGAAAGCACCACAAAAAACTAAACGATCAATCAACGTGTTTTGAGTTTGAAACTTAAAAACCTCTGTCAATTGTAATGGCAGAAATTTATGTTTTAAATTGAACTGGAATTTGTTTTGGCGAGAAGACATTTGAAAGCACCATGAGCAGATTTCAGGGTTCCAAAAAAGCTGCAGCCGCCGCCATCAGTAATCCCTGGAGTGCTGCACAGAACAAAAACATCTCTCCCATTGAATTATTCCTGCGGAAAGCCACTGCAGCCCAGAGTGCCTGTATGTCTGGGAATGAGAATTAGGACCCGAGTAGGTCAAAATACAAACATGAAAAAAGCTTGTTACTTCAAATATGGAAGTCTCCCAGTGCAGCAGAGTGCTGCCTGAATTACAATGCAGCAGGACTTTGCTCTGCCAGGGCTCAGCTCTACAAGTGCTCTATCAGTCACCCTAACGATAGGACAAGGCTGCAAACTGCTTTGCTTGCTCACTGGAGTCTGCTGTTGCATCATCCTGTAATGACAAAACAGATTCTGTAGATGAACTTTGCTGCAAAAGCAGTGTATCTCATTTTCACCTTAAAAAAGCTGGTGCAGTAATTAACTTCACAGCAGATTCAATTTGGCAAAGTAATACCATCCAAAGAATAAAATATTCATCAATAATTGGCTATGAAAACTGTAGTGAAGCTATGTTCAGCTACTGTAATAGCTAACAGCCATAAGAATACAGAGTTCTTCACAGGAACAGGAATTTCAATCCAACAGTGTTTGAGAGTGAGTTTCATGAACAATAGCTGTAGCAAAATGGCTAAAGACCTAGTACAAAAATTTTATAGAATACAGAACACTTCTGAGAATCAAATAATTTGCAGTTTCTCCAAGCCCAAGCAGTACATTTCTTTTAAAAGATTTACAAGCCAGGAGGACTCAAACTGGAGGAAAACAAAGCTGCATTACACATAGCAAAATCCAAGAGCAGCATGCAGTGACATACGCAAGAGAGGGGATTCTCTCCCTTTACTCTGCTCTTGTCAGACCCCACTTCAAATACTTCATCCACTTCTGGTTTACTCAATATAAGAAGGATATAAGACTGTTGGAGCTGGTCTGGAGGAGGCCACATGGATGACCCAAGGGCTAGAACACCTTTGCTATGAGGATAGCCTGATGGAGCTGGGGCTGTTCAGCCTACCAAAGAGAAGACTCCAGGGGTACCTGATAGCTGCCTCCCGATACCTGAAGGGAACATACAAGAAGAGTGGAGAGCAACGTTTCACAAGGGAAAGTGGTTTTAAATGGAAGGAGATTTGGTTTAGATCAGCTCTTCAGTCCATGGCTGGAGAGACTCCGGAGTTGATTGCCCAGAGAGGCTGTGATTAACCCCTCTCTGAAGGAGTTCAAGGCCAGGTTGGATGAGTCCTTGAGCAACCAAGTCTAGCTGAGAGGCATCACTGCCCATAGCAGGGAGGTTGGAGTAGATGATCTCTAAGTTCCCTCCCAACCTGAGCTAGTCTGTCATTTATGCTAGAGCACAGAATGAAACCACTGATAAGTCTGTATGGGATCAAACCTTTTGTTTCTACGTTAAAGCTCTAGTCTTAACATTTTACACCGTCTGTCCGTTGTCCCCCTTCATTTCAGTTTCTTAACGGGTAACACCAACTACTTAACCATGTTTGACTATGATATGGTGCATTTCCTTTCTTTGTACATATCCAAATGTGCAGTCTTTTTTTTCCCCCATAAGAGAGCTTAGGGCTCAGTGGAGCTTTCATACTTTGTCTGCAAAACTTTTAGGCAGAAAAGAAAACCAAGGCTATATGAATATTGTTTTGCCAAGCTGGTTTTTTCCACTGTGTAGCTCAGCTTTTGTAATTATTCTACTACACATGCAGTCTGACTTCTGCTGGAAAATAAACCAGAAGCAGAGAATTGATATGTCCTCTTCAGAAAGAAGTGGGCCTCCTTGGAATTAAACCTTGCAAGAGAGGTCAAAGGCAACAAAAAAAGCTTCTTCAAATATATAGCAAGTAAAAGTAAAACTAGAGGCAGCGTAGGCCCCCTGCAGAATGAGGTGGGTACCCTGGAAACAGAGGATGCAGAGAAGGCAGAGATACTTAACGCTTTCTTTGCCTCTGTCTCTACTGCTAAGGGTTGTGTTGACATTAGACCCCAGACTGCAGAGGAGGTTGAGGCAACAGGTGAGCCTGCCTTGGTTGATGAGGATTGGGTTAGGGATAAGTTGAACAAACTGGATGTGCACAAATCTATGGGCCCAGATGGGATGCACCCGCGTGTGCTAAGGGAGATGGCGGAGGTCATTGCTAGGCCGCTCTCCATCATCTTTGCTCGGTCCTGGGAAACGGGAGAGGTGCCTAGGGACTGGAAAATAGCAAATGTTACCCCAATCTTTAAAAAGGGAAAGAAGGAAGACCCAGGTAACTATAGACCGGTCAGCCTCACCTCCATCCCAGGAAAGGTGATGGAACAATTTGTACTAGAGGCTGTTTCCGGGCACATCAAGGACAGGAGGGTCATTAGGGACAGTCAGCATGGCTTCACAAAGGGAAAGTCATGCTTGACCAACCTGATAGCCTTTTATGAGGGTGTAACCAGGTGGATGGATGAGGGCAGAGCCGTGGATGTCATCTATCTTGACTTAAGAAAGGCATTTGACACGGTCTCTCACAGCATCCTTGCAGACAAACTGAGGCAGTGTGGCCTAGATTTTCGGGTAGTGAGGTGGATTGTAAACTGGCTACAGGGTAGAAGTCAGAGAGTGGTGGTCAATGGGACAGAGTCTAGTTGGAGGCCTGTATCTAGTGGAGTGCCCCAGGGATCGGTGCTGGGACCGGTCCTGTTCAATCTATTCATTGATGACTTGGATGAGGGATTGGCATGCACTGTCAGCAAGTTTGCTGATGACACAAAGCTGGGTGGTGTCGCCGACACCCCCGCAGACTGTGCTGCCATTCAGCGAGATCTGGACAGGCTGGAGAACTGGGCAGAGAAAAATCTAATGAGCTATAACAAGAGTAAGTGCAGAGTCTTGCATCTGGGCAAGAACAACCCTAGGTACCAGTATAGGCTGGGGACTGACCTGTTGGAGTGTAGTGTAGGGGAAAGGGACTTGGGGGTCCTGGTGGACAACAAGATGACTATGAGCCAGCAATGTGCTCTTGTGGCCAAGAGGGCCAACAGCATCCTGGGGTGGATTAGAAGAGGGGTGGTTAGCAGATCAAGAGAGGTTCTTCTCCCCCTCTACTCTGCCCTGGTGAGACCACACCTGGAGTATTGTGTCCAGTTCTGGGCTCCTCAGTACAAGAGGGATGTGGAGCTGCTGGAGAGAGTTCAGCGTAGGGCAACAAAGATGATAAGAGAGGTAGAGAGGTCCCCTTATGAGGAGAGGTTGAGGGAGCTGGGTCTCTTTAGCTTGGAGAAGAGGAGACTGAGGGGTGACCTCATGAATGTCTACAAATATTTGAGGGGTGGGTGTCAGGACGATGGCACTGGGCTGTTCTCGGTGTCATGTAGTGATAGGACAAGGGGCAATGGTTGTAAGCTGGAACATAGGAGGTTCCACATCAACCTGAGAAGGAACTTTTTCACGGTGAGGGTGACGGAGCACTGGAACAGGCTGCCCAGGGGGGTTGTGGAGTCTCCTTCTCTGGAGATGTTCAAGACCCGACTGGACGTGTTCCTGTGTGACTTGGTTTAGGTGATCCTGCTGTTGCAGGCGGATTGGACTAGATGATCTTTCGAGGTCCCTTCCGATCCGTAATGATTCTATGATTCTATGATTCTATGAAATGAATCTATGAAACTCCAGAATGCAGAAGTAACTTTGATAAGAAGGATAAAACCAGACTTTTAAGACATTATGCATTTCCTCCCAAGGGATCAGATTTTCCAAGACACGAGTCTGAATCCAAGGTCAAGCTTTCCATGAAGCTGTATGTATTAGAAACTATAGTCCAGATTCTGGTCTTTCCACAGATAAAACAGCCAGGATTCTGTTTTACCGTAATTACAGGTAAGATTGGCATGTCTATAGGCCTCCTTGCTGTCTAAACTCCTCCTTGTACTCCATGGAAATAGCCAAATACAGTCATAGAATCACAGAATCATTAGGGATTGGAAAGGACCTCGAAAGATCATCTAGTCCAATCCCCCTGTCAAAGTTACCTAGAGAGATACTGAGCTGACCACCTACAAAGGCATCAGTACCGCTGCCCAGGCACACAGACACTCCCTGCCAAGTCCAAAATCCACACAGACTGGCAATATTACACAAGATCTATTGAGAAGTGAGAGACATGACATTAAATATTGGTTGACTACATCTACTTTTCATTGAGATTAATGGCTCTCCTTGTTCCCATAGCTGGGAGCAGAATCCAGGTGCCAAAACCACAGCATGTCCATGATGGCACCCAGGGATACCCAAGATACTTGAACAGGATGAAGGGAAATGATGGAGGGCCCACAAGAGATCTTTAACTCCTGGAAAGGCAGCTTGAACCAAGGCAGTAAATTTCACACAGTTGGGTTGCACAAGTTCTGCAGCAGCATATCCAAATCCCACAGCATGTGTCCACACAGAAGAGTTTAGAAGTTGTGCAAACCTTAACTTAGTCTTCTCACTTCAAATTAAATCCCATTGTAAGAGCCTGCATGTGAAAACCAACCTACCATAGATTCATAGGTTGGAAGAGACCTCCAAGATCATCAAGTCCAACCGCCAGCCCAACCCCATCATGACCACTAAACCCCGCACCCTAGTACCACATCTACATGGTTTGTGAACCCCTCCTGGAATGGCAACTCCACCACCTTTCCTGGGCAGCCTGTTCTAGTACCTGACCACTTCTTTCAGGAAGAAATTTCACCCACATTTCAAACAAGCTAAAAGTGTTCGGATTCACACTACAGACTTACCACCAGAAAGCCAAACTGCTCATACTGAATAAATTTACTACACAAACCCTAAACTTCTTTCTTCCCTTTGCACTAAGTGTGCATTCTATCAAAGAGAAGCATCTCTGTGCCCATCTGTGCATTTACTGTTTTTCAAGTAGAAGTAAAACATGAAGACTTTTTCCTCTACTGTCAAAAAGCAGTGGTGCTGAATCTCCTCAGAACCAAACACACCCCCTTTTCACTAGTCCTTTCAAAACTTCCAGTAGCAAAACGAGAAAAAATACTTTCTACAATCATGCAGTAAAACTCAGATTTTTCTTACCGAAGACAAACATGTCAGAACTAACACTGAAATGATAAAGTCTATTCAAATGCATCTTCAGACAACATTTCCAGCTACAAGGGCAGAGTGTGCTATGTGCTGGCATTTATGACTGTCACGTGTGACCACTGTAATCACACTTATCCCTTAGATCTTGTAAAGTTAAGGAGGGGAAAAAAGAAAAAATACAAAGTTCACAAAGGAAACATGAGTATGTGCTGGTTCTTGGGGTTCCTAGGAAATCCTTTGTCACATACACACACTAATCACATTTTTAAACATTAAACCAAAAGCACTAAAGTTGACTACAGTCTAGGTGAGGGTCACTCTGAATAGCAAAAGAACAGAAGCTCTTTAATAGTGCACACAGTCTGCAGCTATTTGGATACTAAATGAGAGTTAAACTTCTTACTGGGAACATGGGCTGAAGGTAGGTAACTGTTCCAGTTAGGCACCACCTGTGCTGGGTGGGGTTAGACCACAACCATACCCTGTTTCATCATTACACTGACTGTGAACTAGAGACCTTATTCTCAGAAACTATCTAGAGTCTTAAAGTTTTAAAGGCTGTAAGTAACCAGGATATCTGTCACTTTCAAAAGGAATCTGAAGTTTGATAATAATAGTGAAATAGGGGAATCATTTACATTTTTAATATACTTACATTATCTAAATTATTATCAGATTATCACTCCATTAGAAAAGACAAAAAAAATCTTTTTTTAAAAAAGCAAAAGAGAAAGACCTGGAACTAGACAGGCAGCTGTACCTTGACACTTTTGTAGCGCACTACCAAGAGAAAGTTGCTGCTGTGAAGGATTCCCAGAGATATTTAGGTGATCTTCCTAACATCACCTAAATCCAGTATAGCAGTACAAATCAGCAGCAGAGGACTGAAGAGTCCAGGCAATGGAGAGCAGTAACCAACACTTGAAATTTATCCAGCTGAAGGTGGAGCTGCGCAGACATGACCTTCACTTTGCTCACAGGGCAAGCAGCATTATTGAGCTCTAAAAGGAAAAGACAAGATGGATGTGGTCTATCTTGACTTGAGTAAGGAATTTGACACAGCATCCTCACAGCCAAACTGAGGCAGTGTGGTCTAGATGATCGGGTAGCAAAGTGGATGGTGAACTGGCTACAGGGTAGAAGTCAGAGAGTGGTGGTCAATGGGACAGAGTCTAGTTGGAGGCCTGTATCTAGTGGAGTGCCCCAGGGATCAGTGCTGGGACCGGTCCTGTTCAATCTATTCATTGATGACTTGGATGANAAGGGCAAGGAGGATGATGTAGGAAGTGAAGCACCTCTCTTATGAGGTGAGCCTGAGGGAGCTGGGTCTCTTTAGCTTGGAGGAGACTGAGGAGTGATCTCATTAATGTTTATAAATATGGAAAGGGTTGGTGTCAGGAGGATGGAGCCAGGCTCTTCTCATGTCATCTAGTGATAGGACGAGGAGCAATGGGTGTGAGCTGGAACATAGGAGGTTCCACATCAATATGAGAAGGAACTTCTTCACAGTGAGGATGACAGAGCCCTGGAACAAGCTGCCCAGAGGAGCTGGGGAGTCTCCTTCACTGGAGAAGTTTAAGACCCATTCGGATCTGTTCTTGTGTGGCTTGGTCTAGGTGATGCTGCTGTGTCAGGGGGATTGGACTGGATGATCTTTTGAGGTCCCTTCCAATCCCTAATGATTCTACGATTCCATGGTTCTATATACTCCAAAAGGAAATTACTTCAGCAGTTCTGTCTACTGACAGCTAACCTGTGAATTAGCAGAGCAAATCTCCTGTACAGAAGGAGGAAGATTGCCAGCTCACACTGGCAACTCTTCTGGAAATTAGCAAGCAGACATCAAAGGAGACACTAACAGTGGAGATGAAATCCGAATTCACACCTAGATTTGACCAGGATGCACTGCAGCCTTTCAAATGAAATAATGCCTAAAGCAGAAGCAGAATGATTTATTTTTTTAATCAGTGTGTTGCATGACCTCTTCGGTTATGGTCTCCTTATTCGTACCCGAAATCAGCTATCACACTGGCTCTATTAAAAGAAAATGATCTAATAGACTGGTGATTAAACAAGAACAGGCTAAAAACCCATTGCACAGCCAAAGCAGACAACTTGTTTAGCAGCAGGACATGATTCTACTAAATGCAAAGACAATGTGCATCTTCCCTAACAGCAGCTTTCATGTATTTTCAAACTCCCAAAGTTAAATCATTCACTGTTTAAACAGGAGAGCTGATCAAGATATACTCCGTTCCGAAACACTATGGACTAGCAAGAATATGACATTTGAAACAGCCAACTATGCCAGAATGTTTGGTAGCATTTCAAAAGTTTCTGTGGTATTTTATAGTCAGGACTTTTCATAGACTTTTACATCCTCAGTTTTAGATGCAGTTTTACAGTTTCTGTGAGCTTCACAAGAAGGAAAAATCACATTGATATCTTGAGTGAGAGTCTTTGGATTCGGTATCTTCCACATAGTCCTTCTTCTAAAAATCAAGTTGTCTACCTCAGTATTGAGATATATCTTCAAGTTCCTTGCTCTAGACTTTCCAGTAACCCCACTTATCATATTCTCTATTAATTATTACAGCCTATAAATAATTATGAAATCCTTTATAATCTCAGGGTGAAACACATCATCACTGTCACTTCCATTTGTGCACCATTTCTCTCTGCATATATATTTGGATTTGTCAACAGAGGTATTTACTGGTATGCAGAATATTCCCTTGGCTAAATGCTCATCTTACAGTCCATGCCAGGTCTCTTCTTCCTGACTAAAACATCTCTCTTACTGCAGATTGCAGTGCTGGCAGGTCTCTGAGGCAGGAGGCACTGCCCAGCCCTGCATAGAAATAGCTGACTTCTGACCAAGTACCAGCTCGCATTTGACAGAAACATGGTTCAGAGCAATTCAGAATTCTGCCTGCAGGTGAACAGCACTGGACCATCTCAATCTAGTTTTTCTTTACCAGTTCAGCTCTACATGGAGCTCCTTTCCTTCCCAGTCTGATACCTGTAGGTATCTTGGAATATGCTGTACATCAGCTGTCCAGAAGGATCTGAGTATTGTCCTTTTCAGAAGTGAGTCTTTTAGGACAAAGAGGAGGAATGGTGCCACTGAGGTACTAGTGGAGAAGCAAGACAATGAGCACTGATCTCATACTGGAAACCTGCTCTGGCCTCCTCCATAGCCAATGTAACTTAGTGGAGGAGTGACAACCTGGGTGAGACCTAGCTACCTTGAAAGTTCTAGGCACACTCCAACAAAAATGGTGCAAGCTGAAACAGGTGAGCATTCCCCAAAGAGTCTACAGTCTGGGTGTTCATGCAGTCAGATCTGGAGTCACTATGAAAAGAAGAGGAACATTTCACGAAGAATATTTACCCCACCATAAAACTGTTGATGCCATAAAAAGCCTGTTCTTACACAGTTCACATTTCCATTTTGGTGCATGCACAGATGAGTGGGTGCCAGGAACAGATATTGCCAAAGAGCAGGTTTTCAGACATAGGTTTGAGCGCTTAAGGAAATTTTTGCTTCCTTAGGACAGCCTGTCCTTATATCTCTAACATTTATTAACAAGTGAGTAAGATATTTTTAATAACATGCTGCAAATGTTCACTGAAATCCATGGAACTCTCTATATTAACCATGAATGCATCATCAGAATTGATATATTGGCTTTCAATACCTGGAGGCTACCTGAAATAGTCTGCTCTGAGCTCCCCATCATCTCAGTGCAACAGAAATGACATTTCTGGGGAACTGGAAAACAGTATGAAATGTCACTGCTGAAGATGTGATCAATCAGTTTCCTCAAAGACATGGCTGTGAGCTTTATCCCAGACAGACACAGTCTGTTTTATGTAGTTTAGAAAGAACTCGGTCTTCTGATGAAACAGAAGGTCTGAATTTAGTATGCAGTATTTTCTTATCAAAGAGCCACCGATATTCTGATGTACTCACGAACAGTGGCATTTCAGCTTTGTGCTTTGTCTTATGTCTCTGCTATCACATCTATCAATCACACGTCCTAACTACCATGGCAAGGCTCTCACGGCACACGGTTTGCTGCCTTTCATTTCAGATTTGTAGCCATACTTGATTCAAAGCTTCCGTTAACCGTGCAATAAATTCCTTTAATCTCCTGTGTTCATAAAATATCAACACCCTGGCTCCTAAATTTCAGTCCCATCAGGATTTCAAGAGTCTCATACATTTTATGTTGCACAACTGCTCCTGGTTTTGTGATGATAGGTGGAAAGTAGCAGAAGAATACTTGGATTAAAATTGGATAAGGCAGCTGGGGAAGAACTATTCAATAGGACATGTAACCATAGGACGAGGGGTCATGGTTTGAAGCTGGAAATGGTAGATTTAGGCTGAACACGAGGCGGATTGGGCTACATGATCTTTCGAGGCCCCTTCCAATCCATAGTGATTCTATGATTCTATGAAAAAGTTCTTTAATCTGAGAGTGGGAGATCACTGAAACAGGCTGCCTAGAAAGGTGGTGGAGAACCTATCCATGGAGACATTCAATGTCAGGCTGGATGGGGCTCTGGGCAACCTGTTCTAGTTAGAGATGTCGCTGCTTGTTGTAGGGGGTTTGTGCTAGATGGCCTTTACAGGTCCCTTCCAACTCTATGGATTTGATGATTCTATGATCCATTAAAAACCTGTCAGTTTGATAAGTTCAGGGTTAAATTTAGAAAAACATGCCATCTGCATCCACTCAGGAACTTTGGTTTATCTGCTGCCAGTCCACAACCCACTCAATTACCATCTATCACACAGGTGATGTTCCTTCCCCTAAGATGCAAACACAGCTTTGATAGCTTGCTTTCTGGGTTTTCATTATACTCTACAATACTGCATGCAATCACTGATTTATGAGGTTGTTCACCTTAGGCCAAGCTTAGTTTCCATCCTTGTACAGTTAGATTTAGTAAATCTTTGACTTTGGCCTTGCAGTGTAATTTTCCTTCTTCCAATAGTATCTGTTACTTATATTTGGAAAATACATTTGTTATTGCCATCATCTCAATCTCCTCTTCCATTCTACAATATCTTGCTTCTTCATCTCTCCTCTTCTTCTGGCTCCTCTCCTGTTAATAGTTTCCATGTAACTTTAAACTTCCATGTAGGACAGAGTATGTAGAGCAGATATCAAGGCTTTCAAACACAGAACCCAGACTCTGTCTTTCATACGCAAGGTTCAAAGATTCTCGAGTCCTTCTGCTTTCTTCAGCTAAGCCCGAAGGAATTCTCCCCAATACTTAAGCATCCCCTTGTTTCCTCAGTAGCAGAAATGACAAACAGTCTCTCTTCCTGCTGATCAGTCTCTCTAAAATGGTGGCGAGCAACCGCATGGCCCCGGCCACCTGCAGGACCCAAGATGGAGATCGACCGCATGGCTGCATCAGCAAGGCCACCCCCCAGCACTCTGCATGTAGCAGAGAGGGTTTTCCAGGACCCTCTCCTCTCCTTTCTCTCTATTCCTGTCTCAGCTCCAGGACGAAAAAGAGGAATTCCTTAGCTCACCCTGATGTTGAAGGGCTGCTCCGTGAGGGGATGGTGGTAGATTTGCACCAAAATCCTGCTTCTCTGATCCATGGCATCAGGTCCAGACCGGGGCCAGGGCCACCCCTGCCGCACCGGGGTTGGCGCCACGCAGGACCATCCTCCTCAACCTTGCTGTTTACGGGAGCGGAGCAGACCTGGTGAGCCCGCTCCATCCCATTTCTGACGGGGGAAACAGGGGATGGAGCCATCTTCCCTCCCCCCCTCACCTCGGGGAAGGGGGTTGGGGAAGAGGCAGGACTCAGGGTAACCAGCTCTTTTATCTTCTCACCTAGTGACACCCCTTAGGGGCAGGTACTTGGACAGTACCTCCCCCTAGGACAGGTCACTGGGGGAAGAGGGGGTCCTCCCAAAGCAACCTAACGTTTTTCTTCATGAAAGCACAAATCTGTGCATCTGAAAATTCTGGTAATTTTCAAACTGCAACACATTTTTATAGACAAGTATTATTAGGGTTTTTTGCTTTCTTTTCTGTTGTCCAAAGAAGATGGGTGTGCACCCAATGTACATATGGTTCAAGGGTTTGTGTTACCAGCAGTCACACAGGTAATCAGGTGACCGGGCACTTCCAGAGCCCGCCTGCCCATTCCAGGAATGTCATTGCCTGAACTAAGGGCGTTCGAGCAGTAATGACAACGGTATCTTCAGAACGGTTTAGGGAAAAACAAAGGAGCACAACTTCAGAAAAGATTTCCTATCTGGCACTCCCAGTTTTTACTCTCTGGTATTGACTCTAGTATGATTTTATTCTTCCATCTGTCTACATATGCTCTGGTAAGGCTGGGGAGAATTTAACAATAAGGGCAGTGTTGCAGTAGCAGAGAAGCATCTGCTAGTGGAAGACACCTAACATTTTCACCTCTCAAAGGCTTGCTAAGCAGTGGGTTTCCTTCTTATCCATGCTTTGAGCCCATATTGAATATGGGGCGGTGTTCCCAAGTCCTGGCACAACACAATGTGTTTATTCTACCTCAGACGACAGCAGACATGAAAAAGCTATTTAAAAGACATGAAGAGTTCAAAGTCTGGTATCATTCCATGTTGTCTGCAAAGTGAAGCTAAACATTTCTTTATATAAAAGGCCTTATCCCAGTTCAAATAACAGCTTGTAATTGTGGGGGTTGGTAAGAAAAGACAAAACATGATCAGCTCATTTAATGATAAAAGTACAATATACTGAAGTAAAATGACCACTCTGTTGGATGTCTTTGTCCATCATGGTCCATTCCATAAGATTTTACTCACTTTCCTGGCTATAAATGGGTCTTCTTACTTCTCTGTTATGCATAAACATTATAATTTGGAGTGTAATATATTGCAGACCTTAGTATCTCTGTGTTCCCTTGGAGATTTCCAAGGCAAACTAATGATTTTCATTTCAGACTTCCATTTCCCTCGACATATTACATTGCTACGAGGGCTTTGTGGTGATCACAAAATGCTTAGCCAAGTACAATATGACTAAAATTCATATAAGGTATCCAGAAATGTACTACACGACCCTTAAAAAAGGTGCATTATTCTTTTTACTATTTTGCTTGCTTAATGAGATGTGAACGCGCAACCCTTCTTTTTTTAAATCTGATTTCATCCAAGTTCACTTCACCAATAGCAACACAAAAGACAGATATTTTTAGGTTCAGAAGCAAAATATTCCTATTTCTCCAGCTAATCATAGTCAGACTAAAGTCAGTTTTTTAAGCTAAAATCTGTAGTATGATATTCTCTAGAGCAAAACTTGTTAATGAGTTTCATTGTACTCACCTGCCACTTTTATTTCGTACAGTCATAGAACATATCAGGTTGGAAGGGACCCCCAAACCTCATCTAGTCCAACGCCCCTACAACAAGCAGAGACATCAGTCACTAGAGCAGGTTGCCCATAGCCAGATCAAGCCTGACTCTGAATATCTCCGGGGTGGGGCTTTCACCACCTCCCTAGGCAACCTGTTCCAGGGATCCACCATCCTCAGATTAAAGAACATTTCCTCATGTTCAGCCTAAATCTACCTTTTCCCAGCTTAAAACTGTTGCCCCTCATCCTATTGTTCCCTTGTGAACAGTCCTCCCCAACCTGCTGACAGGCCCCTTTTGGGGGTCACTCTAAGGTACCCCTGGAGCCTCCTCCACTTCTAGCTTCATCTCAAAATGAAGAGAAGCACACAATTTGTAATTTTGCCTTTAATTACCACATGCTGACTTCTGATTTTTAAATGCTTCTGAGGGAGAGTTGTCTTATACATTTTAATATTTTCACCAGCCTTTTCTTATTCAAATCCTTCTATAAATTCATTTTCTGGCTGCATACTGAATTGATAAAATTTTATTATCTTTCTGTTTATTTATTGTAACATCTCAGAAATGTTGTCTGTCGTGCATTACAACCAGTAGACTCAAATACACAGCTCTTACTTGTGAATCAGTGGGTTTTCTTATGACTTCATTTGACTCACGAATAAATCACACCAAACTGAATAAACCTTTGACATAGAAATTAGTTCTAAAAACAACGGAGACTTACCCTAATTCCAAACATTCGACTTGCTCAAAGCCTACTGAGCCCTCCTCTGAACCTTTAAACAGACCTGCTGGCAGAGCAGCTAGTGATGTGAGTTCTTTAGGTGGCAGGGGAGGGCAGGGAGGCCATCTAGAGGGACCTTGACAGGCTTGAGAACTGGCCCATGTAAACTGCATGAGGTTTAATCCCAAGCACAAATATTTTCTGAGTACTAACTGGAGAAGGACTTGGGGGTGTTGGTAGATGAGAAGCTCAACATGAGCCAGCAATGTGTGATGGCTGCCCAGAAGGCCAACTGTGTCCTGGACTGGATTAAAAGGAGTGTCAGCAACAGGTCAAGGGGGGAGAGTCTCCCCTCTGCTCTTGTGAGACCTCACCTGGAGTACTGTGTCCAGTTCTGGAGTCCTGAATATAATAAGGACACAGAACAGTTGGAGCAAGCCCAGAGGAGGCGACAGGGATCATCACAGACCTGGAGCACCTCTGCTTTAAGAACAGGCTGAAGGAATTGAGGCTGTTCAGCCTGGAGAAGAGGCTTCAGGGGAACCTTATAGCAGCCTTCCAGTACCTGATGGGACTATAGGGAAGCCAGAGAGGGACTTTTAATGAGGGATTCTAGTGATAGAACAAGGGGGGGATGGTTTCAAGCCAGAAGAGGGCAGATTTAGACTAGGTCTAAGAAGAAATTTCTCCCTGTGAGGGTACTGAGGCACTGGAACAGGTTACCCAGGGAGGTTGTGGGTGCTCCATCCCTGGAAGTGTTCAAGGCCAGGCTGGATGGGGCTCAGGGCAAGCTGATCTGGTAAGAGGTGTCCCTGCCTATGGCAGGGGGTTGGAACTAGATGATCTGTGAGGTTCCTTCCAACCTAAACCATTTATGATCATACTTGAAGTGCTATTACAGTTGTTACACTAAATTGCCTTCAATCTTTATCAAAACCAATTCAACATAAACTCAACATGGCTATGGGACACCAATATTTTTTTTGTATTAGGATTCAAATCCAGCCATACAAGTAATGATAATGCTGCAAAAACTAAGTTAAATGTTATCCCAGTATAAGAAAACCATGTTAGTTCATCAAATATTGCATAGTGGATACCTCTGAGGATGGCAGTGGCAAAAGAAGAGGCCATAATTTAAGTGTCCAAACTATCTCTGCGTGCATCACAAATAAAGCTGTGAAAACAAGCCTAAAGAAGAATAAGTGCCTCATGTGAACACTCCTCTATAGAAAGCAATTTTTCTATACTCATGTAAGTATTGATAACTTCAGAAACAGAATCTAACATTTACAAAATCTAAGCAGCAAAGTAAAATTGTTTTCTGATTAATTTCATCACTTATACAGCAGAAAAGCGAGACACTGAAGTGAAGACCGAGAAAAGGAGGCAGCAGCAAGTCTTGTGAACAGGATCAGCCACTGCAGCCACCACTGAACGTGCCATTGTTGTGTCTCACCTCCACTGTGAAACCTCCTTCCGAAGTGTGCTGCTTTCTAGGAAGCACTGTTTATACACAATCATTTGCTTGGCAGTCACAATGTAGTGATCCATTAAAGACTTATCTTCAGCCTCTGGTTCCCTGAACCCATCAGTCAGACCTAAAGCAATAAAAGCTTGCTGAGTCCAGAAGCTTTGGGGATCATTTTCAGAACAGACCGAGTATCCTCAGCTGTCAAAGTCTACAGGTACTCAGCACAATAATTAAAAAAAGAGGACCTGTATTCTGCCTGTTGGTTTCTCTCATCTGCACTGTCACTGACTAAAGAAAATCCACTTTCATGCATTTCCCAGTAAGTCCACTCTTGCAGTTCCACAGGTTATTTGTACACCAGTTTGTTAAGGTCAAAACCAGTCATTCAGTCCCAGTAACACAGAAACATAGAATCATCCAGGTTGGAAAAATACCTTGAGATCATCAAGTCCAACCACTAACCCTGTCACTACCAAGTTCACTGCTAGACCACATCGCTAAGTACCACATCTAAATGATCTCTAAACACCTCCAGGAATGGTGACACAACTTCCTCCCTGGGCAGTCTGTTCCAAGGTCTCACCACTCTTTCAGTGAATCAGTTTTTCCCAATGTCCACCCTGGCATATTTTGCTTCATCACAACAAGAATTAAGGAAGCCAAGAGAAGAGCTAGGGGGACTATTACAAACCAGTGCCATCACGAGAAAGATGGTTCAGGAGAAACTGAACAGTCCCGTTGTGTTGCAGCTGAACCAACCTCCTTCTAGGGGAATAGCTGCCAATGAATAATGAGGAAACTGTTTTTATCAGCACTAAAACTGCTGGGTTTTACTGCAGGGCCTGAATCTGAATTGGGGGCAGTTAGAGTGACAGTATTTTCATTTGCATTTCAAATACATCTCTCTCTCCCCCTTAGATTAGGAGTGTTTATAATACTTACCATTATGATTCAAATCACTTTGGTCATACAAATCATGCCTGAAATTCAGACCCAGACAAAGAGGTAGAGTTTGAAAATGTGCAGCTTTAGCTTTTTTATTTGGAGTGCGCGCACGGTTCCAGATCATCCCAGCAGGGAATTTACCTAGCTGAACTGATCTCACCAAGCAACCAGGTACCTCACTGAGACTGAAGGTCTGTTCTGGTCAGTTCCTAAACTTTTGTGAACAAATGCAAGGACGATAATGATGAAAAATGCAGGTAGGGACCCTCTACACCAATGAATGGGACACCAAGAGAGATACAGAAGGTATTTTCTAGAAGATATTTTGGTCTTTTCTCTGTAAGGCTATCTCTAAAGCAGTCAGTATGAATCACCACTGGGGAAAGATGTGGTGACCTGCCTTTGCTGTGCTTTGTTTTCCTTCCAGAGCAGAAAATGAGCTATGCATGTAGGCTTGTATGAGGTGCACAGCTTGCATCATCTATGTGAGAGCTTTAGTCCTAGCTGGAAGCTACTGAGAAGACAGCTCACATACAGGGGAGAGGGCTGCAAACGCATATAAAGTCACAAACATTTTGCTACAAACAACAACTATAAGGACAACAAACTCAGATACAAGGAACTGTTTGGCTTCTTAGATACCAAATGCCATGGTACTAAGAAGGGTGAAGAGGAAATCCCTGTGGATGAGAGGAAACATGATTTAGTTGAAAATACTAAATCCAAGAAGCATCATTCATACAGTTAGACTATCAAAATCACTGGAATATGTCGGGGAAAAAAGAGAAGTGAGCGGGTGGTATGGTGGCCACATGGGAGAGAAAACATTTCTCATGGGCTCTGAGCAGCAGAGTAACCACATGATAATGAACTTCAAGAGAGTCTAATAACCACATGTGCTACAGACCATGGAAACCACTCATACGTAAAGGAGTTTTGTTTGGGCAGGAGGCCACAAACAGCCATTGGCAAATAGGATGCGAGTTGCTGACAGGTACAGAGGATAATGGCCCAGCACAGACTCCACTGTGCCAGTTAAACTAGTTGGGTTTGTTGTGGGCGAAGCAACAGAATAAACAGATGAATGAATTACATATCTTTGAGGGAGCAGTTGCCAGCTGCCAAACTGAATGACTACTAAGGGCCCCACTACTCTTTGCTAGATGTTACTCCAAGAGAGTTTTGAAACTCTTACAGAAGAACATGGGTTTGTTTCAGCAGCAATGAAGAGTCAGATTGGTGAAATCAAAGCAGTTTTATCTTACCCCACTACACCAAAAGAAGAGTGTCCTTCAGGAACAGTCTTTAAGGAAAAATCATAGAATCATTAGGGATTGGAAGTGACCTCAAAAGATCATCTAATCCAATCCCCCTGCCCCAGCAGGATCACCTAGAATCACCTCATAAAGCCTGTGCTATGTACCTTGACATGAATTGTGTCTTTGTTAAGTCTTTTTGGTGTCATAGAATCACACAAACATGGAATGTGTTGGGATGGAAGTGATCTTTAAAGATCATCTAGTCCAAATGCCATGCAGTGAGCTGGGACAACTTTAACTAGACCAGGTTGCTCAGAGCCCCATCAAGCCTTACCTTAGATGTATCACATGGAGCATCAGAAGACAGAAATATAAGATGCTCTGTTTAAAAATGTACTTGTTTATAATGAAGCCAGGAAAAAAACCACAACAGCAAGAAGCCCAAGTAAACCAAATAAACCCAGAGGGAAAACACTCAACCCAAGATAGCACTGTGGTTATTACTGTGAGAGAAATATCTCAATCATGAGAGATCAGACAAACCAGTGACACATCCCAAAATCTGTATCTGCTGTTACTGTAAATGTGGGGTGAATCACAGAATTAGACCTCTGAGCTCATCCAGCCCAGCCCATGACCTAACGTCACTTCATCAGCCAGACCAGGACACTAAGGGCCACATCCAGTCTGTCCTTAAGCACCTCCAGGAGTGATGACTCCACCACTGCCCTGGGCAGTCTATTGCAGTGTCTGATCACCTTTCCATGAGGAAGGGCTTCCTAAAGTCCAACCTAAGCCTCCCCGGCACAGCTTCAGGCTGAGACTTGGTAACAGGTGGGCATGAAAGTCTTTTTCTCTGTGTGTGTGAGAATAGGAAATGGCTGTGCAAGCTTGGGTAGCCATAAGCCATAAATGATCTTCAACAATTAGGGGTTTTATTTAGCCAATGTGTAGCCTTAAGAACCACCTCCAGGCAGGACTTTGAGAAGAATGCTGTGTGGTTTGTTTTATTTTCTCACAAGAAAGATACTGTTTGAGTTTTGAAAATATACCTGAGGTATTTTCATAATTCCTTTCCCTGTAATGTGCCCAAGCTGCAGTTGGCCCATGCAAAGCAGAAGTTTGAAAGCAAAAACCCACCAGTAACAGGCAAAAAAGACTCATCATCTGCCTCTTGCAAGGTTCTGGGGACTACGGAGAATTCTCACAGCAAGTCACAGTCATTAACTCCTTCCTCTGCCATGAGTGCGTTCAAGAAGCAAGGAGTCTATCAAGGTGACATTTACCCAATTCTAATGAAGCAAACCATAAATCATAATTTGTTAGCCATCCCGTGGGAATTAAAGTATAATTTATTTTTTTTAACAGCTAAGTAATTAAAAAGGCAAGTGTGCTACATATTGAAAGAATGTTCCTGTATTAGATAAGGGAATGGTTCCTGGCCATGTGACACTATTAATATGGCCCAAAATTATCCTGTCTCTTAAATTACTTCATTTCCCCTAGTAGAATGTTAATTTTGGGTTAGTAATTTTACTTGCGTTAGTAACCGGCTGTTTAAAATCAGCACTTCATTTCAGTTTTTAAGTTGCTACTCTTCTAATTTCTTTTCCTGCTTGCAGGGTTGTGTTTGTTTTCATTCGGACTGACTTACACCAGATTGTGTACTAACTACCCATCATATTTTATTTTTAATGCATATTTTTTTATATTGTGGAAAGAATCACTACAAATAACAGATAGAGTGTAAAACCCAGCCCCACTTGAATGGAGACTCTGTCTTTCCAAGATGCAAAACGACCTAACAATTTCATGGGCTTTGTAGGTTTCTGCTTGATTCTCTCATCATCTCTCACGCTGATTAGCAGTATCTTTAACAAAGGAGGAAAATAATCCCTTTTACTTAAAGTCTTATGTTTTATATTACAGAGGAAACATAACATGGCTACCTCATCCAACATGGAAATACGGTGTGAGATAATAAGTGCTCCTATTCTACTGGTGTTGTCACAAAATTAGGACGCAGCTTTCCCCATTGCTGGCAATACTTACTTACACCATCATTTAATGGTTCCTTTCTCACTGTGTGTCTCCTTAGTAACCAAAACCTTGACCACAAAGTTCAATGAACGAAGCAAAGCAACCGATTACTTTACAGAGAAGTTTAAACAAACATCACCTACCACCAACAGCCACAGGATGTTGTCTAAGATACCACAGTATTTCTTACCCAGGTGGTAGCTGCTGACTTAGTAAAAATGGGTGGAAGGGTAGAAAAATGAAAGAAAACTGAGAGTCAGCTGTAATTACTGCTGAATGGGGAAAAATTATAAGAAGAATTTACTATCAATGTCACTAAAATCTGGAGTTTCTAGAAAAATTGAATTGGAAGAGACAGAAATCCAGACAATTTGCCAAAGAGGTTACATTAATTTTTTGTTATTCTTGCATAAAGAGGTGCTGACTTGGCACGCGCTCTGTGTGTACGTATGCATAGAATTATAGAATAGCGTAGGTTGGAAAAGACCGCATCAAGTCCAACTGTCAGCCTAACACTGTTAAATCTACCACTAATCTACGTCACTAAGCACCACATCTTTGTCTATTAAATACCTCCAGGGATAGTCCCTTGGCAACCTACTACAATGTTTGATAAACCTTTTGGTGATGAAATTTTCCCCAGTGCTCAATCTAAACCTCTGCTGACACGACCCGGGGCCATTTCCACCTCTCCAATCATGTATGGGAACAACACACTGTTGTCACATTTATCTGCAATGGTGACCTGCATTTTTGCACTCTTACTATTTTGACATCTCAGCTAAGTATCACCAGCCTGCCTAAACAAAAAGACACCCAGAGGGTTAGACCCCCTGTAATCACCTCCTGCCTTGCTGCAACATAGTCTAAGGTACACTGTGCAAACTGGTTTATAAATTATTGCAACGACCCCTTGTAATTATGCCAAGACCTTCTGACAGAAGGATCATAGAATCATAGAATCATTAGGGATTGGAAGGGACCTCGAAAGATCATCTAGTCCAATCCCCCTGCCACAGCAGCNCCCCCTTTCTGAATCCACCCCAGGATGCTCTTGACCCTTTTGGCCACAAGAACACACTGCTGGCTCACGGTCATCCTGCTGTCAACAGGTCCCTTTCTCCTAAACTGCTCTCCAACAGTCCAGTCCCCAGCCTATACTGGTAACTGGGTTTTTCTTGCCCACAAGCAAGACTCTACACTTGCCCTTGTTATACCTCATTAAATTTTTCTCAGCCCAGCTCTCCAGCCTGTCCAGATCTCGCTGAATGACAGCAGTCTGCAGGGGTGTCAGCGACACCACCCAGCTTTGTGTCGTCAGCAAACTTGCTGACAGTGCATGCCAATCCCTCATCCAAGTCATCAATGAATAGATTGAACAGGACCGGTCCCAGCACCGATCCCTGGGGCACTCCCCTAGATACAGGCCTCCAACCAGACTCTGTCCCATTGACCACCACTCTCTGACTTCTACCCTGTAGCCAGTTCACCATCCACCTCACTACCCGATCATCTAGACCACACTGCCTCAATTTGGCTGTGAGGATGCTCTGGAAGACTCTGTCAAATGCCTTACTCAAGTCGAGATAGACCACATCCACCACTCTGCCATCATCTATGCACCTGGTTATGACCTCATAAAAGACCTAACTTGAGTCAAGATGATTTAAAATCGCTAAAGACAGAAGTAGTTAGGTAAATGGTCATAAATTAATCTCATTTGTCTAACCTGGGGCAGTAATGACAAGTGCCATGCATGGTGTCTGTTACTCAGACCTTCAACAGGCACAAGGGGTGAGGACACAGGTTAGAGTGTCCTCTCACAGTCAAGCTGCAGGAAAAATTGTTCTCTTCCAGTAAAAAGATGACTTGTTGTGGCCCAATCCATATGTGTTTATAAGATTATGTAGGAAAGGATACTTTTGATTTTAAGAAAAATTGTATTTGCTTTTTGTGCTTGTTCATTAACTGGATTTCAAAACAAAATGCATAGGACCTACTATTATAAAGGTTAAACCTTACAAAATAGCACTTTGATATCCTGTGATATTTGCCTCTGAATTCGTAAAAGAAACTGATGAACTTCACATGTGTTCAAACAGTCTTACTTTAGCACATGAACTGAACAGCTCTGTCCTTTCAGATAATTACGCAGGTCACTGACTGCAGTAACCCAACTCGCAGTAGATTGCAATTGCCAGACTTTGCTACAGGCAGAGGGACATTCCATAAGACTCAAGGACAAGATATAGGTGTTGCTTTTCCAACACAATAACACATACTTGATTGCAGCTAGTGTTTCTGGTTAGACCAGTGTCTCAGTAACTTCTCTTACCATAACAGTACTAAAAAAAGGTGCTACTGAAAATTCTCACTGGCACGTGATACACCCATAGAATCACAGAATGGTTTGTGTAAGAAGGGACCTCAGAGATCACCCAGTTCCATCCACATGCCATGAGCCTCTCACCAGACCAGGGTGCCCAGAGCTCCATCCAACCTGGTCTTGAATACTTTCAGGGATGGAGCAGCCACAGCTTCCCTGGGCAACCTGTTCCAGTGCCTCAGCACTGTCATAGCTAATAATATATATTGATTTGCCCAGAGGAGCTAGTGAAGAGACATGGAGATGGATTGCTGGCTTGGCTAAGCAGGGTCAGGCCTGGTTTGGTTTTGGATGGGAGACAGTCTGGGTACACCAGGTGTTGCAGGCTTACTCTGCTCCAGCAGGGGGAATTGGACTTAGATGATCCTTCAAGGTCTCTTCCAACATGTAGCATCATCCTGTGATTACATATGTCAACGTTCTGTGATTTAAAAAAATCATGAGGTACAAGTGAAATCCATTTTCCTCATGAATGGCAGGATCTGCCAGTACAATGTTAGTGACAATTCCAAGAAGCAGTGACAATAGTAAGCTTTAGCTGACTGGAAAAGACAGAAAAGTATCCCATAACCAACTTACCAGGATTAAACACCCATACAAGCAGTAAACAGATACCTCTTTTTATGAGCAGGTTTAAATAGGATACACTACAGATCTCTTAACTGATAAATTAAGTACTAAGCATATCCAACCAGTGATCCAGTGATTCCACTTACAGCATCTCTGATCTTATTTGAAGGCACTGAACAGCAGAAACTTGCTGCTGTATCATGTGCATGTCACACAGTCCTGAAGAGGTTAAACCGAGGTGTGCAAAACTGCAGAACAAACTAGCCAGTGCATCACACCTTGGCAACCTTTACAGAGAATAGGAGCAGCAATAAACTTGCTTTGCAAGCCCGTGTCTGAGGAAACTACCATACCCTCAGTGCTAGCTATCCACGTTTTCCTGCTTCAACGAACAAAGAAAGGTCTGGAAAGGACATGGGAGGAAAGGACGTGGGAGGAAAGGACGTGGGAGGAAAGGACGTGGGAGGAAAGGACATGTGAAGATTTTTTTTAAACTGTTAAAAGTACGAATGAACCATTACGTGAACTGTGTTGAATGATCAGCCCTGGAGACTCCATGAGGTATGTTCATGATTAAAATTACTTCCAACAATGGATTCGGAACTGATGCAGAAACCCCCCAAAGCCTTTGACTATCATGGTCTGGAGCTTTTGATGAGATAAAGTTCTATATCCTAGCTGGTTTGTTAGAGGCAAAGAGCCATTGGAGTTGGAAGGGACCTCAAGAAATCATCTAATCTAACTCCCTTCCAACAAAGCAGGGCTTTCTCAGAACACAGTGCACAGAGCTGCCTCCAGACAGGGTTTGAGTATCTCCGGAGCAGGAGAACCCACAGCCTCTCTGGGCAGCCTGTGCCAGGGCCTTTGAGCTCACATTGGAAGGAAGTTTGTCCTCATTTCTAAATGAAACTTCTTGTGTTACAGCTTGCACCTACAGCCACATTGCAGATACTTACAGATGTGGGTCAGGTCTCTTCTCATTCTTCTGTCCAGGCTAAAGAGTCCCAGCTCTCTCAAACTTTCTTCATAAGACAGATGTTCCAGACCCCCATTCATCTTTGTTGTTCTCCATTGGGCTGCCTCCAGCAATTTCCAGTCTCTCTTGAACTGGGGAGCCCAGAACTGGACACATTATTCCAGATGTGGCCTCACCAGGGTAGAGTAGAAGGGGAGGAAAACCTCTCTAGACCTACTGACCACACACTTCTCAATGCACCCCAGAATTCTGAGGGAAAAATACAGTGGACTGTCCCCAATTCAATGTGAATCAGGCAGGAGCCGTTTATTAGTTCTCAAGCTTTCCCTTATATACAATCTCTTTCCCTACACGTGATCTTGCAGGTTATAACAATAAGTGGTGCTATCCTGCTCACGAGACAATCACACCTTTTAGCTGCCTTCCCAATTGATTCTTCCTCAGGTCCGGCTGGCAGGCAGGCAGAGTTTCCCCTCTCGTGTGCCCAGGTTCCTCATCCTGGTCTCTTGTAGCCTTCTCAGTTACCTTGTCTCCACGACACCAGGTTGTTCTCCACCAGCTAGCAGCGTTCCTTAGCTATGATGTCTTAGGCCTGAAGTAGCATCCGTTGTTTTATCCAATGCCACAGAATTCCACCAGCCTTTGATAAGGACAAACTGTGGGCTCATGCTCAGCTTACGATCTGCTGGGACTCTAAGATCTTTCTCCTCAAGGTAACTCGCTAACAGGTCTACCCCTAACCTACTTGAGGTTGCTGCTCCCCAGGTGCAGGACCCTACACTTGCTTTTGTCAGATCTCATTAGGTTCCTCTTTGCTCAGCTCTCCAGCCTGTCCAGGTCACTCTGGATGGCAGCCCAGCCCTCTGGTGTGTTAGCCACTCCTCTCAGCTTTGTGTCATCAGCAAACTTGATGAGGGGACACTGTCACTTCATCCAGATCATTGATGAAGATGTTGAACCAGACCAGACCCTGTACTGACCCCTGGGGAACAATCCTGGTCTCCAAGTAGACTCTGAGCTCTATCGCACAACCATCTTTCGACCAGCTCTCTGTTGCAAGACAGACCCTAGAATCTTAAAACAAGTGTCCACATAACATTAAAAACAGCCAGTGAACAGCTGTATGTAAAGACTTCTGAGACAGTGATCAGTCTCAGCCAAAGCTCTCAAGCACTGGTGGCTATTAGATACTGGTCAGTAATACAGGAAGTTGCTGTTACTCTCCTCATGACCCAGCAACAATTTTTTCCAGGGCTGGGTTGTTTTAGTGATTTTGCCCTCATTACAGTGTATTATTCATGGGCAGAAACAAAAGGCCCTGGCATCTGAAGGCTGGAGTGGACTGGCATCATCCAGTTCTGACAACAGACAGGGAGAATTCCAACGCCATCTCTTTCCATGTGCAAAATGCCTACTTCTCCACACCTGCGCCATATAAAATTAAAATCACATTCCTGCCAAACTCAAAGTGATTTTCAAATCTGTTAAACCCATTAAGAAATAAGAATAACACAGTAATGAAATTAACTACGCACCAAACTAGCTTTATCTTTCAGTAGGTTCTGAAATTCCATTATTCCTTTGGAAACATGTGTCCACAGAACTCTAGCCAAAATGGTTTGTCTTAGTTCCTGCAGCAAACACAACTGCTTTCTTGCCACAGCAGCACTGTTCTTTTTGTGGCGCCTAGAGATTAGACAGTCAAACATGTTTTCTTTAAAAATAAAATCATAGAGTGTATGGGATGGGAAAGGACCTCTAAAGGTCATCTAGCCAATCCTCCTAGCTAGAACAGATTGCTCAGAGCCTCCTCGAGCCTGACCTTGAATGTCTCCAGGGATGGGACCCCCACCACTTCTCCAGGCAATCTGTTCCACAGATCCACCACCTTCAGATTAAAGAACTTTTTCCTCATGTCCAGCCTAAATCTACCATTTTCCAGCTTCAAACCATGACCTCTCACCCTATCATTCCCTGTCCTTGAGAAGAGTCCTCCTCAGCTGTCTTATAGCCCCCTTTCAGGTACAGGAAGGTCACTGTATGCTTGATTTTTTTCCCACTGTTTCTTTAATTACTTCACATCAGATGATCTGAAGACATCTTAAAAAACCTGCAACACCTTACAAAAAACGATGCTTCCAGGTGGCATCACCAGGTTTTGCTACTGGCATTATTCACGTTCTAATTACTAAATGTATGTGATGCAGGTGGACTAAGAGCCCCTGCAGTGTTTGGAGGTGATGCTGTAGGAGAGACACAAGTCATTTGTACAGGAGACTTACACGACCTCCCACCACTCCTCTAGTAACGAGGAATCACCAGTAAATGAATTGGAAGCGGTGAAGCTATTGGTAGGCTATCAAGTGACTACTGACAGCATAGGAAATCGAGAGCCGTGTTTTGGTATCAAAGCAAGAAGGACGGCTTCACAGAAGAATAACCAAGGGCTGAAAGCTTCTCTGGAGATAGCCAAGGACAAAGCACAGCCCACAGCGGTGTGAACTCTCACTGTTGTGCAAGCACAGACTTTGGGAAAGTGACATTTAGAGAGGGAGAAAAGAATACCTATGTATACATGTGTGTGTATATATGTGTGTGTGTGTGCCTATACATGTATCTTGCTCTATTTTTCATTGAAGGGATGGTAGAACACAAACTACATCCATTCATTTTCTTTTACTGGGTTCGTATTATGAGCTTGCAGTGTATGGAAAGCTGTGAAAAGTTTTCATTCGAGTGTATTACCAAGGACATTCTGCAGCTTTCCAAAGTCGTGTAAGCAGGACAATACAAACCCAGGGACTGATTGCTATTCCTTTTGTCTGAGTGACACAAATGACCTACAGTGGGAAGGAAATTGTTCTGTGACTCACACACCATCTCAGAACAGTTTGTGGCACACAATGGACTCTGTGTATCATCAGGAAAATGAGAAGGTGAGAAGGGCAATACTTAAAACAAACAACGCTCTTGGCATTATCAACCCATCAGGAAGTGACTCAACTCCAGAAAGTCTTCGCTTTTATTTTGAAATACTAATTCCCCTCTGCAAATCCAGGTCTTTTCCACAGCAGCAGAATCAAATGCCTGCAAGATGTGACACCACTGCTGCCATTAAAACCAAGGACGGAGCTTTTTATCAGAGATATATTCAGAAACACTACTTCAGCCCAAAATGGAATGAAAAGTCTATTTTCACCTTTTATATCAAGTGCATGTGCTTCTCCACTAGGGTAAGGAGACTATCAGAGGCACACAGTTCTTAAAAGTATTATTGATTTTTAGAAATTAAAGCCAGTTTCACATAGCTCTGGGCTTCAGTGAGTCATAAAACCCCATCAACAGTTAGTTCACACGTTTTTTTTGTTCCTGAAAAACCAGTGATAGGTTCCTGTGAATTGACAGTTGCAAATGTATTCAGTGTGAAAACTTCTGAAGGAGTTTTTGAAGCTGCACTCTTGGAAGAGAGAGGCTGATTGTAACTCACCTACAACCAGCTGAGTATGGAGAAAAATTTGTAGTGAAAAGGAGAAGTCTGAAATTGAAACCTGCAGATGTTCCTGCTGGATGCTTATCTGAACCTCTAGACTCTTCAAAGCTGTGCTTTAAAAAATGTGTTTCATGAGAGAAGGGATTTTTCTTTCCTTGTGACACTTCCACCACACAGTAATGCCAAAGCTTCCCAGAGCACAGTCAGTACTTTTTCTTGTGCTTGTTTAATGGTAAGTAAGGATGGCTAAGAATCATAGGATTGTTATGGCTGGAAAGGACCTCCAGGATCATCAAGTCCAAGCTGGCGGAACATGGCTTTGATGGGTGGACAACTAGATGGGTAAAGAACTGGCTTGATGGCTCCACCCAGAGAGTGGTTGTCAATGGATCCATGTCCAAGTAGAGGCCAGTGACAAGCAGAGTCCCCCAGGGATCGGTCCTGGGACCAATCTTGTTCAACATCTTTGCTGGTGACATGGACAGAGGCATTGAGTGCACCCTCAGCAAGTTTGCTGACGACACCAAGCTGTGTGGTGCAGCAGGAGGGCAGGGATGCCATCCAGAGGGACCTGGACAGGCTGGAGGGGTGGACACAAGCCAACCTGATGGGGTTCAACAAGACCAAGAGTAAGGTCCTGCATCTAGGTTGAGGCAATCCTAAGCACAAATACAGGCTGGGAAGTGACTGGATGCAGAGTAGCCCTGAGCAGAGGGACTTGGGGGTGCTTGTGGACGAGAGGCTCAACTGTATGACTTGGTCTAGGTGATCCTGCTGTGGCAGGGGGATTGGACTGGATGATCTTTTGAGGTCCCTTCCAATCTCTAATGATTCTATGATTCTAAGTCATTCTAATCCCAACAGCTTCCTAACCCTGAGACCATGGCCTCAAGTGCTTGATCTGCTCACTTTTTAAACACCTCCAGGAATGGTGACTCCACCACCTCCCTGGGCAGCCTGTTCCAGTGCCCAACCACTCTCTCAGTAAAGAACTTCTTCCTAATATCCAATCTAAACCTTCCCTGATGCAACTTGAGGCCATTTCCTCTCATCCTCTCACTAGTAATTTGGGAGAAGAGATCAGCACCAGCCTCGCTACAACCTCCTGGTAAGTGGCTGTGGAGAGCAATACTGTCATACCATTTTCTCTCAGCCTCCTCTTCTCTAGACTAAACAACCCTCAGCTGCTCTTCACAGGGCACATTTTCTAGATCTCTCACCAACCCTTCAATGTCCTTCCTGTACTGTGGCATCCAAAATTGGACACAGTGCTTAAGGTGCGGTCTCACAAGTGGTACAATCACCTCCCTACTCCTGCTGCCTACAGAATTTCTGATGGATGCCGTTGGCCCCCTGCTGACTCAGGTAGAAACACAATTTAAAAATTAAAGAAAAAAATAACTTAGAGCCATAAAAACATATATTTAAGAACAAATATCTCCAACTGCTCATGCTACCGTTTTGACATGATGACCCTATGCCTTCATTCAGCCAAGGTTCCTTAACACACCACTGCCTATTCTAATACAACTATTGGAAAAAAAACATTACTTTTCTTGCAAAAAATATGTATTAGAGACCCTGCTCAAACTCAGACACATTCAGATATGGAAAATATCTGAGTTTATAATCTATTACTAAACAAAATGATATAATTACTGCCACCAAAGCAAAGAAACCATTATTCAGACAAGTTACCAGTTCTCAGTGTCCCAGCCCATATCCAGGAAGCATCAAGCATTCTGAAAACAGTGGAAATATACAAAGCTGCTCAGCAAAAAGCAAGGAAGAACCCCATAAATATTTCCTCCTAGGTTTCCTTATCAATATTTTCCTCCTTCCACCAACAGGCTTGTGATACCCAAACTGTGTGAGAACGTTTCCAGGACCTATGGTGATATCTGGAGAAACTGTTACCTGACGTGACTTCCTATTATTGGTTTGAAGCAAGGAACTAAAATTTGATATTTAAATAATCTCTAGAACAAATGGATCTAAGATCAACAACCTCACCGAAGCTGTTTCAAGAGCACTCCTTCAGACACACAGGTGATCTGCGCACCAGTGTAAATCGCTGCTTTCTCAGCCAGCGCGCTCCTGTACGCTGGCATGGACGTCAAACATACTCTCGTGAAACGTGCAGGCTGAAAGAGTAAGCGACAGGCATTGATCTAGGTTCTTGTCATGCATGTGTTAGCGCAGCGTTTGTAGACTGAGATGCATCTTGTGTAAATCAATAGCTATTCTCCCCGTGTAGTGTTAACTTCATTTTCATGGTCTCACAGCACGTTGGGTGAAACATTAAGGATACAAGTAAAATGACTATGGATTGAAGAACATAGAGAAGGTAATTTTCTTAGAAAGACAGAACAGGGACATACAGGATTCCACAAGTTCATTCTCTCTGCTTTTCTCCAGTCTTTTGTATTCTCTTACCTGCTCCCATTCTGTCAAACACAGAGGAGAACATCTCAGAGGGGGATCATGAGGTGTTACTAGCAAATCTTTGTAAATGACTCAGAAAAGCATCATAACTTTACAGGCGAGAATGCCTTCCAGTTGACACTGTCATCAGACCATTTCCTAACCTTGTTAGGAAGGTGACAGCTTACATTTCAAAGAAAGGAGGCTACACGATAAACAAAAGTCAGCATCTCGTCTGTGATTATCGTTGTGGAGTAAGACAACATAATTTTAACCTAATTCTGCTTCCTCCGCTCGGACATCCAGAAGCGACTGTGGGCTCATCACCTGAGGGACACCAGTTTCTAGACAAAGCACCAAACACCAGTTTTTGGAGAGACCCACAACATTTCAGTGTGCATGTCTGTCCAAGCACCAAAAGCAACCAAGGAGGAACAGGTTGGGTTGTCCGTGGGATTTATGGTCGTATGAGTGCTGCTTGTTTTTGCTTTGCTAAAAGCACTGACATCCGTGATGATTTGCGGGGCTAAACAATGTGTGTCCGTATATGGGTGCCTGCTGGGGAAGAACAATCAGCATCACCACTAGTTGAAAATATAAGTGGCAATACCAACAATCGGGCTCCGCTGGACTGGGCCAGGAAGTCCTCGGTTCCCAGGGACATGTAGATTTGGTTTCAGTTGACCAGAAGCAGAAATCCCTGGATTATGGAGATAACCAGATCCAGTAACGTCCAGCACCTTCTTAATACAAAAAGGAGGAGATACAGAAATCTGCTCCTCCATAACCAACACATCAAGTACCTCCACAACCCCAGAGGTTTACTGAAAACATCAAGCAGTTCCAGTCTCTCCTTTCCACGCTAGGAGCATTTGGTGTGTCCTTACCCTTTCTACTTCCATAATTGTTATTTCTGTGTTATCTTTACAACAAGGATGGACAGAAGTGAGGTGAAGAAGTTCAACAAGGACAAATGCAGAGTCCTACATCTGGGGAGGAATAACAAATTCCACCAGTACAGGCTGGGAGGTGATCTACTGGAAAGCAGTCCTGTGGAGAAGGACCTGGGGGTCCTGGTGGACAACAGGTTAACCATGGCACAGCAATGTGCCCTGGTGGCCAAGAAGGACAATGGGATCCTGGGGTGTATTAGGAGGAGTGTGTCCAGCAGATCGAGGGAAGTTCTTCTCCCCCTCTACTCTGCCCTGGTGAGGCCTCATCTTGAGTACTGTGTTCAGTTTTGGGCCCCCCAGTTTAAGAGGGACAAGGATCTACTGGAGAGGGTCCAGCGGAGGGCTACGAGGATGATTAGGGGACAGGAGGGCATGGCTTATGAGGAGAGGCTGAGGGACTTGGGGCTTTTTAGTCTGGAGAAGACTCAGGGGAGATTTGATCAATGTTTATAAGTGTCTGAAGGCTGGCCAGGAGGGGGGGGACAGGCTCTTTTCACTTGCTCCCTGTGACAGGAAAAGGAGCAATGGGTGTAAGTTGCAGCAGAGGAGGTTCCGCCTCAACACAAGGGGGAACTTCTTTACTGTGAGGGTCACGGAGCACTGGAACAGGCTCCCCAGGGAGGTGGTGGAGTCTCCTTCTCTGGGGACTTTCAAGGCTCGCCTGGATGCGTTCCTCTGTGATCTGTGTTAGATAGTTTTGTCCTGCTCCAGCAGGGGGGTTGGACTCGATGATCTCTTGGGTCCCTTCCAACCCCTAACATCCTATGATCCTATGGTCATCCTGCCTCAATGGCATGTGTCATGCTCACAGTATGCTGCTACCAACCTACAGGCATGCCGCTGAAGCCGCTGTGCCCAGAACCCCAAATACCCTGTATATCATTCTTGAACTAGAACCCCAAATACCCTGTATATCATTCTTGAACTGTTTGAGTTTTCAGATCTACAGAAAGGCTACTAGGAACCAGTCTGCAGTGCCTAGGGTAGATCCTTTGTCTGTATTATTCCAAAGCACAGGAACAGGGTCACATTGGATCTGTAATTCATCTTACTCTTCCGTTACCGAACAAAACCAAACTTGTCAAATCCTTCTGGCTGAGTTCCAGTAAAGACAACCATGAGAGGTTGCAAATCCTTTCAAGAATGTTTCTTTCACCCAAAACTGTGATCTGGGAAATAAATGAAGTACACCGGAGAGAACACAGCGGAAGCTGTGAGCCCACAGTGCTCAAGCTAAGCGGAGAAAGCCAATGCTGTGAATTTCTGAAGACAAAGTGTGACCAGAAAAATCCTCACCATGCCCTGCCTGATCCTATAAACCCTGGCACATTGCACCACAAGACCTAATCTTTTATAGTTGACAGTGCTATTGGTGCTTCATAATATGAAAGAAAATAAATCCTCAAGGAAAAAATATAGCTCACATAAAAGTAGGGTTTAACTTTTGTTTTACTCCTCAAACACCTTTTGCTCACCCTGGCTGATGTTAGCTTGATCAAATGAAAAACAAATCCCCGCAGAAATAACACAACTGTCTTTCTGGGCTCTCAGATCCTTTGGAAGGGTGGAGAGGGCATGCAGGACTTGTGTTGTTGTCTTGTTCTCTCTTCCATCCTTCTCAATATCCAAAAAATACACAGTGCAGAAATGGGGGGTAAGACCTCAAAAGTAGGAAGGGCAAAACTTGGAACTTTCTTAGCAAAATTGAGAGGTTAAAAGAAGATGAAGGTGTGCTAGTGACAATAGCAACAGGAAAATTCAAACACGGAGCTTTCTAAAAGGACTTAAATATAAACTTGCAAGCGTGTCCTCTCTTACGTCTTCAGAGGAGATCCTGAGGACGTGAGAAGGGGAATAAACATATAAGGGAGCTCAGAGGTCTTCTGCTATCATTTATTCAGTAGAGAAACAGGTATAAAAAATGAATAGAACAAGAGATGAGCTGCCTGGCAGCCACCTACAGTTGTGCTCACGTAGGGCTGAGCAAGGCCAACAGGATAGCAATGCTTCTCCCGCTGGATCTTACCACATTTGGCACATGCAAGGCCTCTCCTCTGGGGGAGATACTAGGCTGCACTTACAGAAACCTGACTGAGGGGCTTGAAAATGTATCCCTAGAACACAAGGGGCTGAGAGGACAGCAGTACAGCACTGCCAAACTAAAGGCAAAGTCAGAACTTAGGCGCCTGAAGGAATAAAATCATCGACTCACTACATATGCACGGCTACCACTGCAGAAGTGCCCCCCGTGCTCAAATCAGCCTCAGCTGCAACAGAGATGAGCAGACAGGTACAATCTGACTGATCCTATTCCAGGTGAGGCATCATAAGGCTTTCAGAAGGAAGAATAATGTATTTGTGTCCCTTGGTTCTAGTGGCTATTTTTGTTATTGCGCTTCGGCAACAACAGAAACACTGGAAGACTGTACTGAACAGCAGACCAAAACATGCCTAGGGCAGAAGTCAGCTTTTTGAACTTCAGTCTCACTAGGGTCTGTCTGCATGAATAATGTCACTGTGTCACTGCCTTTCCTGCTTCCTGTTACAGCATGTTCTTCCCCCACTTGCATTATGCTCTTCTAGTTCACCTTGATTAATTACCGATACCACCTTTTCTGAGAAACATTCTCTTTAGGGATGAAGAGACTTCGTTTCAAAGTACTCCAGCAGTGAGAGGAAATGAAAAGGGGAAGAGAAAAAGATACTTCTACATCTTGTCTTTATTTAGGCTACCACTGGTAATAGAACATAATATTCAACCCTTAGTAGAGGTAGGTATTTAGAGCACAGAAAACTAGCAGCACTAAGGAATAATGCTCAGGCAAAATGAAGGAAAAAGGGAAGCTGAAAACATGAGATGGGGGGCCAGTTAAATAGCTTCATTGGCACTGAGTTCATAGAATCATCATGGCTGGAAAGGACCTCCAGGGTCATCAAGTCCAACCTTTTCTTCTAGTGTCTAGACTATATCCCCAAGTGCTGCATCCACTCATTCCCACATGATTCAGCAACTTTCTCTTTCGAAGCAGCGCAAAACAGCTTTCCCCTCAGTGGCATACCAGCGGAGCAGGAGGGCATGCCCTGGATTACACAGTAAAGCAGATCTCATGTCCGAGACAAATTTGAGGTCAAAGTTTGTGAGTCTATAGCTACAGCTTTCACTTTGTCCTCACCTTATTTTTATGGTGGCATTAGTGGATTTTGCTGTATTTCTACACTCCAGCAGAATTTAATGAGCATCACTAGTAAGACCTGTCCTTCTTTCTGCAGTGCCAAGGGCTGAGGACTCTACAGGCCAGGTGTACACCGTGTTGGTTATTGGCTGCTGACACCACAGCCTGCACTTTACTGTGAACAGGGAAACTCATTCCCATTGTGTCAGCCTTCCACAGAAATTCAATGCTGAATGTGTAAGCTCCTGTTCCGTTGAGTGCTGCGGACGTGTTCTATGGTCAGAGACTTGTCAACAGAGTAATTTTGGACAAGGATGCCCTACAGACATTATTTGCTGAAAATAAAAAAAATAAATATATTTTGGGAAAATAAGTGCCATTAGCTGGACTGAATCTCAAACAAAGCTGTAACAATATGTGTGTTCTACCACTGTGAGAACCTCTACAGGACTAATCAGTCCTTGAGGAGCCACTAAGTCAAGCTTGCTGTGTAGGATGATTGCAGCACTGAGTACAAAACCTACTACTTAGATTTTCTTCACATTTGTTTCTTTTAATTCACTTCACCAGCAATTGGTTTTTAATGCAGACGGTCTGAGTGTGAAACATTCTGCAAACAAATTTCAAAATTCAGCGGCTATCACCAAGCCTTTATGTGGTTAGCGCTACTCTTTGTTGTTGCTTTTCAAAGATACGGCTCGTTGCTGTGTTTCCTTAATTAAAAATAAGGTTCACAGTAGGCTCTCCTTGCTAAACAAGAGTCTAAGTCTTAAAATGAAGTGAAATGAAGTTCTATGAATGGTTTCACAAGCTTCACCAACAGTTCTCACCCAAGACCCAACACGATTAAGTTCTGTACTCCTGGTCTAGCTATAGTTTGGTCTCGTCATTTTTCTTAGGCTTGCGGACTTTTCTCTTACAGGGAAATTGTCTTAGTCTGAGCTCTCCAGGGAAGTGAGACCTTCACAAGTGTGCTTCCTCAGTGGCCATGTGTTCTTGTTGCCCAGTTCCAACTTGGCTACAATAAGTGTGAGAAACACACCATTTATCCATTTAATTTCTCCTCAGAAAGCAGAGCATGGAGGTTCATTGTTGCCTCATTGAGAATAGTTGCCCATGACCATCCAAGTTATGTGTATTGCTTCTTTCAAGTTGTAAATGCAGATTAGACACAGGACATTGTGATGGACCTAAGAGAGATCTAGAGTGGTGAAAAATAGCCTTTCTTTTCCAAGGTTTCCTCCTCAGAGGACACATCCTCAATAGTCATTGCCCAGCAGGGACATCTGAAAAATGCTCATCAGCAATTTGATCCTTGTCTTGGAGAGCCCCAAATACTGACACTCTCTCATTCTCAGAAAGGAAATAAATATGTAGAAGTAATTGCTTTTATTGATCTTTACATCAACTAGATACAGGACGTATGGCACATCAAGGATAAGACAGTAATTAGGGACAGTCAGCATGGCTTCACCAAAGGGAAATCATAGAATCATTAGGGACTGGAAGAGACCTCGAAAGATCATCCAGTCCAATACCCCTGACACAGCAGGATCACCTAGACCAAGTCATACAGTCAGTCTGGGTTAGAACAGACCACAAGATCACCCAGGTCCTACTCCCTTGCTGTGGGCAGGGACACCCCACCCTAGATCAGCCTGGCCAGAGCCCCATCCAGCCCGGCCTTAAACACCTCCAAGGCCGGGGCCTCCACCACCTTCCTGGGAAACCCATTCCAGGCTCTCACCACTCTCACGGTGAAGAACTTCCTCCTCATATCCAATCTAAATCTACCCATCTCCAGCTTTGCTCCATTCCCCCCAGTCCTGTCACTACCTGACATCCTAAAAAGCCCCTCTCCAGGCTTTTTGTAGGCCCCTTCACATACTGGAAGGCCACAATAAGGTCACCTGGGAGCCTCTTCTTCTCCAGACTGAACAGCCCCAACTCTCTCACTCTAGCCTCATAGGAGAGGTGCTCCAGCCCTCTGATCATCCTCGTGGCCCTCCTCTGCACTCGCTCCAGCATCTCCACATCCCTCTTGTAATAAGGGCTCCAGAACTGGATGCAGTGCTCCAGGTGGGGTCTCACTAGTCACTGCCCAGCCTGTTTTTTTGCTTAGGCTTGCCTCGACCTAGATGCAGGACCTTACACTTGGTCTTGTTGAACGTCATGAGGTTGGCTTGTGTCCACCTCTCCAGCCTGTCCAGGATCCTCTGGATGGCATCCCTGCCCTCCTGCTGCACCACACAGCTTGGTGTCATCAGCAAACTTGCTGAGGGTGCACTCATTGCCTCTGTCCATGTCACCAACAAAGATGTTGAACAAGACTGGTCCCAGGACCGATCCCTGAGGGACTCCGCTTGTCACTGGCCTCCACTCAGACATGGATCCATTGACAACCACCCCCTGGGTGTGGCCATCAAGCCAGTTTCTTACCCATCTAGTGGTCCACCCATCAAAGCCATGTTCCACCAGCTTGGAGACCAGAATGTGGTGCGGGACAGTGTCAAAGGATTTGCTCAGCTCCAGGTAAACAACAGCAGTCGCCCGCCCCTCATCCATTAATGTTGTGACCTGTTCATAGAAGGCCACCAGGTTTGTCAGGCAGGACTTGCCCTTGGTGAAGCCATGCTGATTGTGCCCAATCACCTCTTCACTATTCTCCTGTCTCAGTAGTGCCTCCAGGAGGATCTGCTCCATGATCTTACCAGGCACAGAGGTGAGACTGACTGGCCTGTAGTTCCCTGGCTCCTCCCTCCTACCCTTTTTTGCAATAGGAATGATGTTTCCCCTTTTCCAGTCAGTGGGGACTTCACCAGACCGCCATCACTTTTGGAATATAATAGACAGGGGTCTAGCAACCTCATCTGCCAGGTCTCTCAGTACCCGTGAGTGTATCCTGTCGGGTGCCATGGACTTGAACACTTTCAGGTTCTTCAGGTGATCACAAACCAGATCTTCACTTATGATGGGCACTTCTTCCTTGCAGCCCCATGCTTGACCAACCTGATAGCCTTCTATGAGGGCATAATCAGGTGGATAGATGATGGCAAAGCAGTGGATGTGGTCTATCTTGAGTTCAGCAAAGCATTTGACACAGCATCCTTGCAGCCAAACGGAGGCAGTGTGGACTGTGTGATCGGGTAACGAGGTGGATGGTGAACTGGCTGCAGGATGGAAACCAGCGAGTAGTGGTCAATGGGACAGAGTCTAGCTGGAGGCCTGTATCTAGTGGAGGCCCCCCAAGGGTTGGTACTGGGACCGGTACTATTCAAACTACTCATTGATGACTTGGATGAGGGATTAGGGTGCACTGTCAGCAAATTTGCTAATAACACAAAGCTGGGTGGAGTGGCTGACACCCCTGAAGGCTGTGCTGCCATTCAGCAAGACCTGGGCAGCCTGGAGGCCTGGGCAGAGAGGAATTTGATGAAATTTAACAAGGGCAAGCATAGAGTGTTGCATCTGGGCAAGAACAACCTCAGGTACCAGTAGAGGTTGGGGACCAACCTGTTTGAGAGCAGCATAGGAGAAAGGGACCTGGAGGTCCTGGTGGAGAGCAGGACAACCATGAGCCAGTAATGTGCCCTTGTGTCCAAGAAGGCCAATGGCATCCTGGGGTGGATTAGAAGGGGATTCATTAGTAGACTGAGATAGGTTTTCCTCCTCCTCTACTCTGCCCTGGTAAGAGCACATCTGAAATATAGTGTGTCCAATTCTAGGCAACTCAGTTCAGGAAGGACATGCATCTACTGGACAGAGTCCAGTGCAGAGCCACAAAGATGATGAAAAGAGTAGAACATCTCCCTGGTGAGGAAAGGTCGATGGAGCTGGGTCTCTTGAACTTGAAAAAATGGAGAGTGAGGGGTGACCTTATTCGTGTTTATGAAGATGTAAAGGGTGGGTGTCAGAAGGATGGTTCTGCTTAGTGGAATCCAATGATAGGACAAGGAGCAATGGGTGTGAGCTGGAATATAGGAGTTTCCACATTAATATGAGAAGGAACTTCTTCCCAGTGAGGGTGACAGCACTGGAACAGGCTGCCCAGGGAGGTTGTGGAGTCTCCCTGACTAGAGACATTTAAGACCCATTCGGATGTGTTCCTGTGATGATCCTGCTGTGTCAGAAGGATTGGACTGGATGATCTTTCGAGGTGTCTTTCAGTTCCTACCGTTCTCTGTGTGACATAAAGGCATAGGAACCCTTTCGCTTCTGTAAGAACTCTGCTCAGAGCTCACCGTGTAATTCCATAAACTTGGCAGAATCCTTACCAGAGAGCTTTAAGCAGCTGTCTCACTGCACACAGCAGCTCCATGATCTTCACTAATTCAACAGAAGTCTTAATTCTATTAATTACTTTTAATAAGATATCTCATGGTTTGAGAGCAAAGACTTATCTGACAGCAAATAGCACCTCCCAGCTTAAAGCAGTATGAAATACCCTTCTCACACATCCCATTAAAGTGATTTCTATGAAACAACCATTTCTGCTGCTACCTGCTGACAGACTTTTCCGGTACATTGGAAAAACTCCCCGGCATTATGCATCAAAGCAAGATGAATCTGTTACCCAAGTTTTTAAACACGTTATTCCTATGGCTCACACATCACATGAATGTGTAATCATCATCAGTTTCTTTGCATGGTGGGGAGGAAGGTACAAGATTTGGAAGAGGCTCACACACCTCTGATGGAATCCATCATCACATTTCCATGAGTTTTCACATACATTCTCTTGGGATAATAAACTATTACAATATTTAATGTGCTTACTCTTTGCTGTATTAAAAGAACTATCTTACATTTAGCTGATCATTTCATCACCTATAATCTTGTCTCTTTTCATCTGAGCACCCTTTACATTTCACACAGGGGAAAAGGGAATTCTGGAAGCACCTTGTAAGTTGCTTGGTTTTATTCTTAGCTGCGTGTCTTTTTAAAGACAACAACTGCAAGTCCAAATGGACTTAGTGGGAGCTCCATGCCTTTGGAACTCATACTTTCCCCTTTGCTTGAAACAGCACATCTCTGAGGACCTACAGATTACACTGCGCAACCTCATTTTTCCAGAACTTTCTATGCAGTAGGGTAGAGGATACAAAAAGTGTTCCAAGGAAGATTTTTCACCGGAGGTGTCTTTCAACACTGCTCTTACGGCAGGTTTTATATTAGGTCGAAAGTTCTGGGGACATATGCAGAATACATTTTTGTAGCATTTCAGAACTGTAAATAAATACAGAAATTCAGACAACATAACGCACAGCAGCTTTCAAATGCAGCTCTTCATTTACGTTTACGTTTTGTGTAAAGGGCATCACTCCAAAACCTGAATAACAATCAGGTAATAACTATTTCACAGCACTGCACTGGAACAGCAAGCACTGAAAAATCCCAGCGTTGTGTTTACAGGTCTTAGAAGATATTTTTAAAACCATTATTATCATACCAAGAAATGTCATCCATGGCAAACCAGAAAATGGAAAAATAAATTGCTTTACGTACCAGGAACTTTCCCGTGGTTTGATTTCTCAACAAGTGCTCAAAAGAAATTAGAGACACTAAAGTTTATTAATTTCTTGAGAGCCTTTAACATGCAATTCCAATTATTAAAGTTGCCAGGCCAAAATAACGTAGCTTACGTCTGTCTTTTACAGGTCCCTAAATAACATTCAAGTATCTGGTAGAGTCCTCAAGAAGCTAAGACAGAACCATCTTCCATAACCAAATACATCCCCTCTTGGCCCTCTATTCAGTAGCTACATCTGTTCTCTTTTGACCCCTGATAAGGTAATAAACCTCTGGGTCTCTGGGCAGCCTGTGCTGGCTGAAACGATCACAGTTTTGTAGGAAAGTAATTTTTCTAGAGAAACGAAGCTTCAGACCCAAAACACACAGAGCATATAAACCAAAGCTAATTGGGCACATAATGGTTCTTGAGACATAAGGTTAATTATTGAAAACCAAGGAGATAAATCCCATACACCAGACAAGAGCACATACCACGGTGTAACTGGTGAAACACGCTGCTTATCTTCCCTTCGGAGAGCAAGGCGGGTTGGAGAGGGAGGCCAAGCAATGCAATATGTTCACGGAAACAACAGTCACTCTATTTCTTTGATAAAGTGCTGTATCACAGCAGTCCCGCCAACGTAGTAAGAGTTTATCACAGAAACATTTAGCAGTTAGAAAACACTGGATTTAGCTCCTAACAAGTAGAGACATTAAGTGCTGTGAAAAAACCGACCAAACTGTCTACAGAAACAGCACGTGTTGCAGTGATGCTGCATTTCCAACTCGGATTTGTAAGTGATAGCAGAGGCTGCTTCTGCATACAACCATAATTTCTGAACAAGCTATAGATGCAGGACCACAGTCCATGGTTAGTAGGTCAGGTCTCAGGTTTGGAAGGGTTGTACAGTATCACAGTATTACCAAGGTTGGAAGAGACCTCATAGATCATCAAGTCCAACCTGTCACCACACAGCTCAAGGCTAGACCATGGCACCAAGTGCCACGTCCAATCGTGCCTTGAACAGCTCCAGAGTTGGCGACTCCACCACCTCCCTGGGCAGGCCATTCCAGTGGCCAGTGACTCTCTCAGTGAAGAACTTTCTCCTCACCTCAAGCCTCAATTTCCCCTGGCGCAACTTGTGGCTGTGTCCTCTTGTTCTGGTGCTGGCTGCCTGAGAGAAGAGAGCAACCTCCTCCTGGCCACAACCACCCCTCAGGTAGTTGTAGACAGCAAGAAGGTCTCCCCTGAGCCTCCTCTTCTCAAGGCTAAACAATCCCAGCTCCCTCAGCCTCTCCTCATAGGGCTTGTGCTCAAGGCCTCTCACCAGCCACGTTGCCCTTCTCTGGACACGCTCAAGCACCTCAATGTCCTTCCTAAATGGAGGGGCCCAGAACTGGACACAGTACTCAAGGTGCGGCCTAACCAGTGCAGAGTACAGGGGCAGAATGACCTCCTTGCTCCTACTGGCCACACCATTCCTGATGCAGGCCACGATGCCATTGGCCCTCTTGGCCACGTGGGCACACTTCTGGCTCATGTTTTCTCTATCAATACTAATTTATGTGCAACACTTTAGTCTTTATACACTACCTGAACAGTCAAACAAATCCAATCTATTTTATTAAGTTTACTCATTTTTCAAAAGTGTCTCCAGCTTCCCTTACTTCTGCTGTAGCTATTATTTTGATTTGAATCTAGAAGCTGTTCTTTCAGCACAGAAAACTTTTACTGCTTCCTAGCAATACATATTTAGACCCTCTATTGATTTTGTTTAGGAAGCACTTTAGGTATGTATTTTCTAAATATTTACAAATCTAAAATCTACTTCTGGAGGTTCAGATTCACAGATATCTCATTTTGCCTGCCTTCCATCTAGGCTTAAGCGTCTCTTGTTCTGTCTGAAACAGCTCCTTGTGCTATTCATGGATTTTCTCGTCAATTAAAACATCACAGTGATGGTGGCAAACTCAACTACAACAACCATGAACATCCCTTCAGCACAATCAAGGGATTGTACAGTGACGCTCAATAAAATAATAGCTTGGATCATGCAGGATCAAAATGATAGTTTCAAATCAAACACAACAGGTGCTTACGAAACCAGGAATTCTTCCCAGACCCCCCTAGAAAGGAGTCTGGGCTATAGACTAAGTGTTTCACCCTTTAGCCAGAAAAGGCTGCTTATAGTTGTTGCTTTCATTTCTCTGAAGAACACTGTCATGTAGCTGACACAGGTAGCTGCAAGTATGGCATCTAGAAAGGTGGAGATGTGCGTACTGCCATAGGAATGCTAGAAAGGGAACATTCAAACAGCCCAGAGCTCACAGATGTGAGGAGGCATTCCAGCATTCCACGTAAAACGGCAGGAGGAGATGATGTCCTAGCTGAGGCAAAGCACAAAGAAAACCATAAGGGTGTCATCCAAAGTGTCATTTGTATGTTTAAAATGCCACCAACCCTTGAAGTTTCCTGATTACAGTCTTCACATAGATGCCCGTTTCTTCCATTGCTTAGAACTTGTGTCATTGTGGCTGAGCAGGTTATTCAGCTGGACTGAAGTCTGTTTCCTTTGGGGAGAATTTACCCCAAAGTGAACATGCTTGAATCCCAAGGAAGACTTACCTAGTAAGTATCCTCCAAGTTTATCCTCAGTTATGCTGCACAACAGCTAATATAAATAGGTGAACAATTAAAGACCAGAGTGGTGCCTAGCCTTCCTTTAGCTGCGGCTTCATCACAGGAATACTTCCCAAAAGCAGGGAGATGATGCACCCTCTGACCGCTGCCAACCTAAAAGGCTGCTGATCTTTGTTCCTTTCCCTTACAGAGAAGCTGCACGCATGTCTATAGAAAGACCTACGTAAAACTAAGCACGTCTTTCATGTCTTCTTGGCAGCAAAATGGAAAGAGCTGAGAAACTGCGTGGAAACTGGGACAGAGACATTCTGATCCTGGAGGGCAGATAGGGAATGTGATCCTGCTTTGAACCCCTGCTTTGAGAACTATTCATCTTGAGACAAAAAACACGACTAATCCAGCTGGAGAGGCCTGAAGCTGTTCTACTCAGAAATAAAAAGAGATGCTAAAGAGTTCATCCAGTGCTCAGATGGTCTGTCCTGCACTGGTGGATGTGGCACAGCTTTTTGCAAGCTATCCCTCTCTTAAAGTTACAGATCATGACTACAGATAGCAGACACATTCAAAAACAGTAAGAATGGAGGGATATTTGGGGGGATATTTGGAAGCATTCCCAGACCTTTGCTAACAAGTGGTGGTTTAAGCTAGGGTGGGGTGTCCCTGCTCATGGCAAGGGAGTAGGACCTGGATGATCCTGTGGTCCCTTCTAACCCAGACTGACTGTATGACTTGATCTAGGTGATCCTGTTGTGGCAGGGGGATTGGACTGGATGATCTTTCAAGGTCCCTTCCAATCCCTAATGATTCTATGATTATAATTTAGGTGAAGATTAGATATATTTCTGTAATGGTCATGTGTCCTTGGCATATTCAAGATCAAGTAATCACCATATTTATTTACTCCCCTTACAAGTTTCACCCAGCCAACCACATTTTCTTTTTCTTGAAAAATCTTTTTTCTAATGGTTGTTCACTTGGAAAAAAATCAGAGAACGATTAATAATTTTTCTTTCCTTGCTAGAATAAAGGTCACTCTCAACAACATAAAACTATTACAAAATGCACCTGAATTAAGAAATGTTTTCCCCAAAAAATTATTTACAAATTTGGACTCAAGGCTATTCCATTGCTCTGTATCATTTACCTGAAATGAGAGTCTTTGTGGGTTAAATCACAACATGGGACTGCATCCTATACATATATATATAGGGGTGTGTGTATATATATATATATATATATATATACACACACACATACATATATCAGTATATATATATATAATGTAGGTGTTACCTTGTCATCAAGGAAGACACAGATAAACAGATCATTAGGGGTTGGAAAGGACCTCAGAGGTCACGAAGTCCAACACCCCTGCTCAAGCAGGACAACAAATCCTAAGACAGGTTACACAGAAACACATCCATATGGTCTTAAAAGTCACCACAGAAGTAGATTCCCGTTCCAATGCTCAGTAACCCTCACAGTAAAGAAATGTTTTCTCATACTGAGTTGTAACTTCCTGTGCTCCAACTTACATCCATAACACATCAACAAGCTCTCTACTCCACCCACAGTAACCTGTTGAACAGTGTCATTCAAAGGGGAAAATGCAGTACATGGACATGGACTCCAGAGAAGATGCATCTGAAGGCACCTTTACTACAAACCACCTCTGCTTTTAATACCCTTTTTCTCACAGTGGTAACTTCCCACTGTGACATTTGCAGTTCGTATGTTAGTAAAACAAGCCTCTGCCAAGCAGTTTCACCACCTAATCTTATTTCCACAGTACATCTTCTATTTTTTTCTTCCTTGCTACATGCTTAGCAGGGTCAGGTTAACCCTGCAGTTGCTGTTCTCAAAACTGCCAGGGCTTCAGAGGGAGTGCTCGATTTCTCCCCACAGGGAAAGATCACAGGTGTTCTGACAGTGGAGCTTTCCCTACTCAGCCAGGCCAGGAGAAAATTACTTTCAAAAAACTTGCAATTGTGTTGAAATGAAGTAACACAGAAAGTCACTAGGAGTTTCTAACCAACAGGAGGAAAATCTTTATGAATGCCAAGGGAAAGCATATCTGAAAGAGAAATAAAAAGTGGAACTAATGTTTAGAAATAGTTGAACAGGCAAATAAAAGCAGCAGAATTTATGAAGACAGGTTTCAAAGCATTGGAAAGATTTCAAGACACAGACCCCTGGAAGGGTCATGCTGCAAGGTGAAAAACTATTTGAAAGACTGAGTTGCTTGAACAAACTGCATCAAGTGTCTTAATGTCATGCATTAATGTACCCAAACAATCTCACCACAAGAACAAAAAGTAGTAGAGCCAACAGAGCAATGTGGCTAAATCACAACTACTTTGTGGATTTCTAATGCAAATACAGGAGAGGTGGTAAGGTCAGCTTAAAAAAGGCAAACTCAGAACTTCAGTATGACAAGTAGAGAGAAAACAGTTGGCACAAACTGGGATAAAGGTAGAAAAGCACACGGAGAACGGGACTATCTTTATCCCCCCATTTGAAAGTTTTCCTCACCTAGAAATTTCCCATTCCCATCCCAGTTTTTCCTGCCCTGCCATTCCAACATGATGAGCAGGGATTTACACCAGTCTCACATATCTGAAAACTTCTTGCACACTCCCCTTGATCATCTAATCCTCGTTTATACTACCACTTTGAATTTCTCCATGGGATCACAACTTCATTCAGTACAGGAAACGTTACTCAGCATTTTGCTTTAACTTTCTTGTTCTTTCAGAGTTTGTTCTTTTTTCATTAAACATATATAGACAAACTTTCACTGATCACAAAACTCTCTATTTCTCTGTTTTTCCTTTGAGATATAGAGTTAGGGCATGCTAGAGGCACCAATTAATGTCTCTCCAAGCACAGTTCTTGTGAGGTAGTTGTGTTTGTTTTTTTCACTGAATCAGACATCCTTGCTGCATTCACTTCTGATACTTGACATCACATTTTCTCCCAGAAAAAGGACAGCCTTTAGGGAAAATCCCAGTCATTTCAGACTGAATCACGGCCTGTCCAAAGCTGCAGACCAACATAAAACATTGAAAAGTTCTGGAATGTGTGAGAGAATTCCTAAGTAAGGAACATTTTCACCAGCACTGGAATTTCTCACCAAACTCCAAATGACAAGACTTCCCATAAAAGCAGGGAATTCATAGTCCTTTAGAAAAATACTAACAAACCAAATAAATGGTCCATCAACTGCAATTCTATGAAGTGAGCAGAAAGCTCAGTTCATGTTTAAACATAAGGCATCTCTAAGTTTTTAACAGAGGTTGAATTCTCAAGTCCCCTGATACCTTTGTGTTGGGTCCAGACCAGACAGGATTCGGTGTTGGCCAGTAGCCAGATTTTTCTCAAGGTATTCCATACTATTGCCACAACAAGGTGCCAACCACAGAGCAGCAACAGAAACAGCATTTCACTGTGTTATAAGTGAATTCAATCCAATAAGCCAAT
>VXBP01009166.1:0-25434 GCA_013400115.1 Rhinopomastus cyanomelas
CCCTTCAATCCTAGTTTAAAGCCCTCTTGATGAGTATGATTTCCTTCTGTATGGACAATATACCTCAGTGTATGTTTCTCCTGTAACCAGGCTTCAATTTCTATCTCTACAATTCTGTTTCATTACAAACTAGAGAGTATCCCATGAATGCTGGTGGAAGGCAAGACAGCAGATTCGATATGGACTGAATTTATCAGTGTCTACAAATATTAGGGGGATTGTCTCAGATAAAGTGAAAAGTAATCTTTTTAGGTCAGGTGAATTACTATCCAAAGTTACAATTACAACAAAAAATTAAATCTTGTTGCTTTTCCAGCCTCATCATATGAACTGAAAATTGGCAAAGCAAATTCCTAGACATATTTTATTAAATTTTCTGCTGACTCTTTAAACCACTAACACAATCTTTTCATTTGTGCATGGAAACTAATCCTAAGAGAGACCACTGTTTTTCTTCTGCTAAAAATGCTACTGCTGAGGAGGAACATCCCAATTCATACACAACAGCAGATTGTTTCTAGTAACACAAAGTCTATATGGATGACCTCACTCAACTAACAGAACACACATTTTTTGTTTAAGATGAGAAACTCAATCATGCATGAGTAAAAAGTCAGACAAATATTCAGAAGCACTGCAGAGCAGAGCACAACCCCTCTCTCGTACATCTTCTAGCTTTTTGTTTCTGATTCTTAGCCAAAGCTAGTTAAAAAGCTAAAAAGTGAAAATACAGGAATTTCATCTATATGTGAGCAGTCCTTTTGGGAGATACACATATCCTGAGGAAGCTGAACATACATAAATCTATAGGGCCTGATGACATGCACCCCAGAGTCCTAAGAGCATTCGCTGATGTAGTCATCAAGCCACTCTCCATACTATTTGAAAAGTCCTGGCAATTACACTACGCCCCAGTGACCGGGAGAAGGGGCACACTACACACATTTTTAAAATGGTAGAAAGTATTACCCTGGGAACTACTGATCTGTCATCCTCACTTCTATGCCTGGAAAGATCATGAAGCAGATTGTCCTAGAAGGTCTGACAAGGAGGACAAGGAGGTGATCAAAGACAGCCAGCAAGGCTTCACTAAGATAAAATCCTGCCTGAGGAACCTAGTAGCTTTCTATGACAGAGCAACTACATCAGTGGACAAGGGACAACCTATGGGTGTCACCTATCTGGATCTCTGCAAGGCTTTTGACATGATCTCCCACAACATCCTACCCACCAATTTGGAGTGTTATGGATTTGATGGGTGGACTGTTTAGTGACAAAGAATTGGTTGGATGGTTGAATACAGAGGGTATTTATATCAATCAATGGCTCAAAGTCCAGACGGAGGTCCCTCAGGGACCCACACTGGGACCTGTACTGTTTAATATTTTTATCAGTGATACAGACTGCAGGATTGAGTGCACCATCAGTAGGTTTGCAGATGACGTCAAGCTAAGTGGTGCTGTTGATAACCTGGAGGGATGGGATGCCATCCAAAAGGACCTGGACAAGGAGAACCATGAGGTTCAACAAGACCAAGGGCAGGCTCCTGCAGCTGGGTCAAAACAACCCTTACTATCAACACAGGCTGGGAGAGAAGGTGATAGAAAGCAGCACTGAGGAAGAAGACTTGGAAGTGCTAGTGGACAAGAAGCTGGACATGAGCAGACAGCACACATCTGTGGCTCAGAAGACCAACCACATTCTGGGCTGCATCAAAAGAAGTGTGGCCAACAGGTTGAGAGAGGTAATTCTGCCACTGTACTCTGCTCCAGTAAGACCTCACCTGGAGTACCGTATCCAGCTCCGAAGCCCTCAACACGGGAAGGGCATGGACATAACGGAGCAGGTCCAGAGAAGGGCCATGAAAAAGGTCCAGGACTGGAACACCTCTCCTACAGAGACAGGCTGAGGGAGTTGGGATCATAACCACATCATAACCACAGCCTGGAGAAGAGAAGGCTCCAGAGGAACCTGATAGTGACCTTCCAGTACCTGAAGGAGACCTACAAGAAGGCTGGAGAGGGTTCATTTAACAAAGGTCTGTAGTGATAGGATGGGGGGCAATGGTTTTAAATTAGAGAAGGGTAGATTTCAGTGGGATTTTAGGAAGAAGTTCTTTAGTATGAGGGTGGTTGAACACTGAACAACTTGCCCAAGGAGGCAATTGAGGTCCCACCCCTTGAGACAGTCATGGTGAGACTTGACAAGCTTTGGGCAACCTGATCTAGTTCAGGATATCCCTGCTCACTGCAAGTCCTTTCCAGCCTGAGTGATTCTATGGTTCTATGAACATGTCAGTGAAAAGGAGGTTCAATGGAGATCTTATCACTCTCTGTAACTACCTGAAAGGAGGTTGTAGAGAGGTGGGTGTTGTTCAGTTCTCACAGGTAACAAGTGATAGGACAATAAGAAATGGCCTCAAGTTGTACCAGCAAAAGTTTAGGTTAGACTTGAGGAAAAAATTCTTCATTGAACCAGTCATCAAGCAATCAAGCATTGGAACAGGTTGTCTAGGGAGGTGGCTGAATCACTACTCCTGAATCTGTATAAAAGTCATGGAGCTCAGAGCCACGTGTTAGCAGAGCTAATGTGTTAGCTTGATCTTAAAGGTATTTTCCAACATAAACAATTCTACGATTCTAAATCCAATTTTATGAAGCAAAGATTATTTCAATAAGCTGCACTTTCAAAAAGTTCAGCAATCAATGCAGGTTCTTTATTCTAACATTGAAAGTTATGAACAAGGGCAGCCATTTTAGTGACTTTTAGCAAAACCAGTGGTCTGAAGAAAGAACAACTGTCAAATATTGAGTTCACATAACAGCATCGTAACCATACAGCAAGGATCAAAATAATTACTTGAACAGGTAAGGAAGGACAAAACTGACACCTGTAAAACTGGTAACCACAGGGATTTGTTTTGTTTAAACCAAACCAGGAAAACCTCCATATTGGTAAGGATGGACATACGGTTATAACATATTCTATGTGCCCCTCCTGCTTCCGATTACTACAAGAAGACCAACTGTACCCACAGAGATGCCAAAGATTATTATCAAGTCTGATTTTGAGAGAGTATAAAAGACCTGTCCAAAAACATCTCATCATTGCAAATTAAGAAGTATGTAAGCAATATGCCAAGGCTTCACATTTTCATAATCTCATTCTGAGCCTAACCCTGGACCAGCTACGCAATGTTTGTGTGCAAGTTTGAGAACACGAGTCAACTAAACAGTGCAAGTAGTATGACTTTCCCTTAAAATAAATAATGTTTCCCTTTCAGAAGGATTTGCATTAAATAACCAATTTCCTATGACACTTAAAGCTAGTTTCATTAAATTTACCAATCCAAGCTTAGCAAATTTTAGATTCACTTTCTGAGAACCAAGTATTTCTAAGGAAAGCAGCCTTAAAGCAAGATATCTACACATACTATACATGAATGTAACCTTTAGTGAATGCACAATACACTAATATTTTAGAGCATGTAAGAAGTTCAGACAAGCTTAAGAGAAGACTGTTTGTACTGTGCAATAAAACACTGAAAAGAATAAAGCTTACCTGAGCTACTATAGACAGAATGCCTACCACAGCTATAAATGCTGCAATGCTAGCAGATCCAAAACCTATAATCTGAAGAGAAGTAGAATATGCATAAAACAAATGACAAAGACAATTCAAGACAATCGGTAGCAAAATGGTATCTTCCTTTAAAGAAAACACTGGTCTCTGCTTATGATCTAAATTCGTACAGGAGGTGTCCATTTTTCAGAATACTCAACTCAATAGCTTGCCGAGATTTCCACATAAGAAAAAAGAAACTGACTTCGAAAAATTGAGACAAAGGAAGTTACGTATCCAGAAAACTTTATGTGGGAGACCACAGACACAAAAGATCACTGAAGGAAGATCCCACCTTGCTGTACTGAGTGGGAACAAACTTTATGAATACACACATAAGCTATGGCAAGGTTTATGCAACAGGAGTTAAGTGTTGGTCAGCTCTTGCCTTAGCAAAGTACCCTGTATTTATTTGTTAAAGCTGTATTTCACCAGAAAGCAGTTTTCTGAGCAAACTCTACAGTAAGAAACACATTGTAGGCAATATTTAAACATCCTTACGAAGATGTGTAGACACTTATATTTACCTGTCGCAAGTACAGAAAAAAGCTTGAATATTGGCCAGCCTCAGGCAGATACGAGAGAAACACTGTAATGCAGATTGGGAGAACTGTAGAATCTTTTCTAACCTTTTTCAGAGACTGCAAAACAAAGAAAAAAAGTAGTGGAATATTTATACAAAGTCTGATGAAAGCATAAACACAGCAAAAGGTGGATTAACATTATTAATATCTTTTTTTGCCCACATGTACAAGTTAAAACAAAAATTGCACCTGGAGTAGTTAGGCTGAACATTAAGTAATAAGTAAGACCCTGCTACAGAAGGTTTGTGGAATCTGATTCCTCTGCAAAGTATGTTTTGTTTCTGAAGCTACTGCCTAGTGTCAAATTAGAAGCACATATTAGGCTTTTTGCAGTGAAATCTAACTGATGCTGATAACTATCTGTTCCAAAAAATGCTAGCAAATGGTATAGCCTCATTAAAACTAGTTCTCTTCTCAAATCATAGGAATATTTTTCCTTGTACATTTCTTACACTTGCTCACACATAATCTGAATCACACTAAGCAATAAATCACAGAAAACAAATTCTTTAACCGCAGTCTTTCAAGCATGTTGCTTACCTCCAAACATTCAAATCCAGTTCCCAGTATGATGGATCTCATAAGTAACAATCACTCTTTCCTCTCTTAACATAACAAGGTGTAAAAACTACGAATCAGTTGAGTGACAATAAGTTACTAGAAAGACTGTATGATGCGTTTAAACCATTCCTATATGTGCCTGCAGAAATATCAGGTTCTATATAAGAAATCATACATAATCAAAAAAGAAACTTCAAAAGTGAGAAGAGATGCTGCCAACTACAATTACAAAGTGTAACCAGGGGGGCCTCCGAGGGGCTAGCCGAGTCAACGACATGCACACCAATATGGTTAAGGTGCCGAGCTCGTTTATTCCCATAACCACCTTGCTTATATACAGTCATGCCCTGTCCATGCGGCACTGAGGTTACACTCATTGGGTACATGGCCTTTGTCACGCATAGCTGTCCTCTAGCCTATTGGCCATCATCGACAAACTACCTGATCGGACGGCCCCTCCAGCTTTCCCAAACACGGCCCCATTCTCTGATTCCCACAATCTGGTTAACATTCCTCTATAATTAGTTTGCTCGCTTATCATCCTTGCTGAGGCCTCCAAGGCCATTCTCAGAGGCACCTGGCAGCTATTCTTGGCTCAGTGCTGGGTTGTCCAGAGCGCTGCTCAGCGCTAGCTCTGTTAGCAGTTCTTCTACAACAAAGCACCAAATGAATATGGAGAAGTCCTACATTGCCAGGTTTCAGGGTCTGCAGCAGTATAATAATCAAGCACTTCTCTTACAATAAAGCACTGTAAGTTAGAAAAGTAAAGCATTTTCCATTTTGATTTCACATCAAACATCGTTGCCAGTTCAAGAATCACTTAATCCAAAAAGCATGGTCTAGTTTTGAAAGGAAGGCGTGTCTTTCTGTGCAACTGCAGAGAACAGAAATGATGGTATAACGAACAGTCAAGCTACCAATACGATTAAATATTTCCCAAGCCTGCAAAATGTAAATAATTACTATTATTTATATACTAATATATACTTACTGCAAAAGGGTCAGCTTGTTCCCATGATACAAGAGCTGCCCATGAAGCAGGCCTCATTTTTTCTGGCAGAGATTCCGGTACAGCTAGTAGGATGAAGCAGATGTCCACAACAGCCACCAATGTGGCAATCAGTATGACAAGTTTATCTCCATAGCTGTCAGACAGGTATGCACCAATGGCAGGGCTAGTTACCAAACTCGCCGCAAAAGTGGCAGATACCTGTGCACAAGAACAGTTGAACAGTTTACGAACTAGTCAAAGTGGTTATTCTGCCATTTAAGAAGTATCTTGCTCAACATCCTTGCCAGAAATGTGGTTTTAAGAAAACAGCAGTCAATGTAAGTTGCTGTTTTGTTTTTGGTTTTTTTTAAAAGTCACTTATGACACTAAATAAGGGTCCAAACAAAGATTCTCCAACCTCCTCCTCAGCCCACCACATGAGACAGAATTTGCAGCCAAACAGCAAGGCTGGCTCAAAGGAGAACATTTTCTGTTTTCCAATTATGATTTTTATGAGATTTCACTAAAGAAGCTGTCAGCACATTTAAATGCCTGCCTAAATGAACATAAGCATTGCCATGCCGGGTAATGCATAGAGTAGTACAGGATGTCTCTGTCAACAGTTTGCATTTTAAATACATAGCTACCACTTGATAGCAGAGAAAACTAGGAAATCATTAGTTTTGACAACTGTATTGCATCCTATTATGTACTATACTCACAGCAGAATATGATAACAAATAACGTTAAATTTACTAAAAAAAAAAATCAGAAAAGGTTAGAATAAACCTATTTCGGTTTTTCATTGCTACTCTTCTCCAGTCTCCCAAATGAAAACAGCCTGCATAGCTATTTTTACAGCATATGGAAGAACACAAGATGGATATACAGCTCTATATCAAGATCAAAAACCACACCCAAAACTTAAGGAGAGGTGTCACAAATTGATTAGGAAGAGAATCAGACCTTATCAAAACAACTGCACTTTTGTCTCTCCCATTACAGAACTTTAGATCAAGCTGTTTCTGTTAACAAAAACCTGTGTGAAACCTGTTTCAGGTGGGCAAATATACATTCCAAAAAGGTTTATGATCCTCTTCACAGGCAGGAGAAATCACAGAATCATAGAAACACTACAGATTGGAAGGGACTTCAAAAGATCATCTAGTCCAATCCCCCTGCAACAGCAGGATCACCTAGACCAAATCACACAGGAACACATCCAGTCAGGTCTTGAACATCTCCAGTGAAGGAGACTCCACAACCACCCTGGGCAGCCTGTTCCAGTGCTCTGTCACCCTCATCGTGAAGAAGTTCCTTCTCAGGTTGATGTGGAACCTCCCATGTTCCAGTTTACAACCATTGCCCCTTGTCCTATCACTACATGACACCGAGAACAGCCCAGCTCCATCCTCCTGACACCCACCCCTCAAATATTTGTAGACATTAATGAGGTCACCCCTCAGTCTTCTTTTCTCCAAGCTAAAGAGACCCAGCTCCCTCAGCCTCTCCTCATAAGTGAGGTGCTCCACCTCCCTCATCATGCTCATTGTCCTACGCTGGACCCACTCCAGCAGCTCCACATCTCTCTTGAACTGAGGAGCCCAGAACTGGACACAATAGTCCAGATGTGGTCTCAACCAGGGCAGAGTAGAGGGGGAGAAGAACCTCTCTCAATCTGCTAACGACCCCCTTTCTGATCCACCCCACAATGCTGTTGGCCCTCTTGGCCACAAAAGCACATTGGTGGCTCATAGTCATCCTGCTGTCCACCAGGACGCCCAGATCCCTCTCTCCTACACTACTCTCCAACAGGTCAGTCCCCAGCCTATACTGGTCCCTGGGGTTGTTCTTGCCCAGATGCAAGACTCTACACTTACCCTTGTTATGCCTCATTACATTTCTCTCTGCTCAGCTCTCCAGCCTGTCCAGGTCTCCCTGAATGGCAGCACAGTCTGCAGCGGTGTCGGCAACACCACCCAGCTTTGTGTCATCAGCAGACTTGCTGACAGTGCATGCCAATCCCTCATCCAAGCCATCAATGAATAGAGTGAACAGGACTGGTCCCAGCACCGATCCCTGGGGCACTCCACTAAAGTAGGTGTTCCAGAACTTTTCAATCCATTTTGTGCTCTGATACAATGCAAACTTGGTTCACCAAGTTGTTTCCTTAGGTGTTAAATCAGCATCTGAGGAATGACATATACCTGAAAGCTAAATAGCCCAACATATAGTAGAGACTAAAGAGCTCAAGGTACAGTAGAGGTAACCAAAAAGCATGTCTGTGAATATTTGTATAGTGAAAACAGATTCAGAAACTATGAATGGATAAATGATGTTCATAAGCTAAAGGCATTTACCAACAGACCTCTGAAACAGAAACCAAAACAAATAGTCAGGAAAGCAAACTAAGCAGGAATTACATTATTACTGGAAAGGTTAGACTGTATTAACTGAACTATTGTCCTCTTTTCTTGTTAATTAAAACTGGTGATGACTAAGCTACTCAAAATAGTGAACTGCGCATTTTCACCCTTTCTGCCTGTTTTGACTATAGAAAAATCTATTCTATATTAAAAACACAAATTAAAAACCCCCAATTTCTGAGGTGGTAAAAAGACGTTGCCAGATCAACTACTAAATAACCTGCACTGCCTTTAAGACCATTTCTTGTACAGTATTTGAAACCTGTAATATATTTTATAACACATGCCTTCTATGCAGGTGAAGTTGTCAAATCCCTGCTCTGTTGCTGTGAGCACTAAGAATTCTATGCATCAGTAAAAGTTTTAAATCAGAGTTCCCAAATCCTAGCACAGCGCCTTGATGCATGGTTCATTTCTTCATCTACTAATCTCATTACACTAGTCTGGAAACAATCTCTGCATCAAAACACAAGCTTAATATGAAAGTCATAATCTATCCTATTTTTCAAGTGTAGTGTATCTTACCAGTCCATAGGCTGAAATTCTTTCATGTTCTTGTGTTACATCAGCTACATAGGCAAATATTACAGAAAAGGTAACAGAAAAGATTCCAGATATCGAAATCAAAGCGAAGTACCACCTAATGATTTAAAAGCAACAATTAGAAAGTTTAAGCTGTCTTGCTTCTCTCTTACTTATCAGGCAAGTTAGTTTCTAAACTGATCAAGCAAATTTGTGTTTAAGCTGTGAGAAGTACTCTTCAATATCTAAGGGAGAACTTTACCAGAAATAACTGATTGTGTAGTCTCACTTAAATACAGGTACAAAGCATTTTAATTTTTATGTTCTACTGTTTACTTTACAGCAGCTTTTAGGCCTCTTAAGAAGTGGCCTCTTCAGGACATGTTTAAAAGGATAAAATGGAACTTAAGGATATGGTTTAGCAGTGGGCTTGGCAGAGTTGATTAATGGTTGGATTCAATGATCTTAAAGAGCTCTTCAAACTTAGTGCATGCAAAGTTCTTTCATAATGCGCCCGAGTTCCACAATGAATACGAGTGGAACACAATCCAAGTCAATTTCACTCAGTTAAGCCTAGACACAGAGTTAAAAAGTGTCTGTGATCAATAAATCCTAAGGTACATTTAGCTTTAAAAATATGTTTCTAACAGTAATGTTACAGTCCTCTGGGAAAACAAACTTTACCTGAGCTCAAAACTAAGCCAGGGCAGGTATATCAACCTGTTTTAATTACTGCTATACTTGTGTGAATACTGTAACTACATCACGATCAATGATTCCTACTTCCTTAAAACAGAAAAGCTCCAGAATAACATAATTACATCTTGAAAGGAACATGACTTTCCTCTTGCATTACTGCCCCTCTCCCACTTGCCCAAACTGCTTCACTGACAATTTCTGCCATACTGACAATCCATATCACTTACCATGGACTTATCCTCATTAATGGAATTGGGGCACAGGTAAAGAAAACCGTAAGAAGGAGAAAATATTTTCTTCCCCATGCATCGGAAAGGGCACCTATTAGTGGAGCACTGAAAAAGGACAAAAAGCCCTGCGCAGAAGAAAGACGATTAGTATATTTACTTCTCCAAGTTTAATTTTAACCACAGTATTATAAAAGGACTAAAACTGCAATCTGGTTTGCAATGAAATACAAAATCGGATGCAACTGAAATTGCACACAATTTTCTTCCACAGCTTATTCTTCAGTGTGTTTTATGAAAACATTAAACCTGAACGCATTTAAGGAAAAAAAATATCATTCAATATAGAATCATAGAATCATTAGGGATTGGAAGAGACCCCTGTCACAGCAGGATCACCTAGACCAGACTGTAAAAGCTTCTTAAAATCTCTATAATCTACAGCCTAGATCCCCAAAGGGTCTCTTCTGAGCCTCTATCATGACACTTCAAATTTCCTCTAATTTGGACTGTCTTAAGGAAGAACATCTGGGTACCTTAACTCTTCTCGCAAACAAATTTAACAGAACACTTCATGCTTTATACTATGTATTTATTGTAAAGAGGATAAGAACATTTGAGTGAGCTTGACAGTTTGAGACAGTAGAACACCATAATGATAATCCAGTGACAAAAGTCCAGTTTAGTTACCATAAAAAAAATTTATTAAGGACTAAATACTAGATTTGTTGGCATTTCATGAAGTTCTGGGAACCAGGTCTCAAATCTGTTTCACGTTACACAGAAGAATTAAAATAGTCAAAGCCTTTCATTGGTTTATTAGCCAAAAAGACCTTTAGAACAGATTAATCTGCCTCCTAATTAGTATATTAGTCTCTCTTCATTCCAACTCTTGTCATAAATCGAAACTTCAGTACATACATGGTTCTAAAAGCACTGCAATATACTGGAAATACACTACAGCTAACTCTAGTATTCAAATATATTCATCTTCAAGTTTAGCATACGTGTACTGAATGTTGTGCTAGATCACATTTCTGGCAAATCCCAATAAACAACTCTGACTCCCAACAATTTTAGTGAGTAAATTGAGTAGAAATTGTATAAAGCCAGACCACTAGCTAGATCTTTGGAATCTCAAATGTCTTACTAAAGTAAAATTAATGGTTTTGCTCCTTAGAATCAGATTTTAATAGTATGTTTTACTGTCACCCAAAGGATCTTGGATGTCCCATAAAGAGTATTTTGAAGAAAATACTGGACACCAAAGTCAAAGCTCATTCTTGTCTATACTCCCCTGCTTATGACACCTGTTAGAGGTAGACACATCTAAACCACTACATTAGCCATTTTTCTACAGATATGTTTTATAGAAAGTATATGGAGAACCCTCCATTCACTACTTCTAACTGGTATTTATCCTGCTCTATCAGTGGGGCTGGACTAGATGATCTTCAGAGGTCCCTCCCAACCCCTACCATTCTACAATCCTACATTCTTTGTACTTAACTGCATCATGAGCAGAGTTGGAAAAAAAAAGAAGGAGCCAAGAGGAATATAATTTCATTTTGCTAAGAGAACATTGTGAAGGTAGCTTCCTTTTTGAGTCTGAGACATCCTGACATCTCTAGTGCATAGTACTCTGCCAATACATCATGAAAGATAACCAAGATAGCAAGTCCATCCTACAGATGTTGGGTATAGCTGTAAGAACATAGCATTTTAGATTTCTTACAAAATACAGAACTGAGTAACTTCTGGGTGTTGTAAGTTACATTAAGTGTTTCAAAATCTCTCAGCAAGATAACTAGCAAAAAAAGATACTTTCAATTTTTTGTTTTGCTAGAGAAATTTTGCAAGCATTTTTTATGCAGCAACCCAGCATGACCACTGTGTGAATACAGCGGGGTAGGTAGCTATATGCTGCCCCGAATATCTCCACCATCACAGAATGCTCAAAGCCTGATTTTAAAAAAAAGAAAAAGAACCCCCACAATAATGTTGAAAATTAGCTTTTATATGACATCTTAGACAAAATCACAGTGTGTTTAAGTGCTTCAATTTTTATCTCAAAGGCATAATCATGGTGGCATTAATCTGCTTTTGCTACAAGTCATCTAAAATTAAGAAGCAGATATTAAACAAGACCCTTAAAAGGGTCCTTATCAAGATGACCATAACTAAAACTGATACTCACATGAGAGGGATTTAAACTTCAGAGAAATACTCTCTTTGTTTTAAGATACTACCATCTGATAGTAAAATCTGAACTGAGTCAAAGAACACAACCAGTACGATGAAATAAAGTTTATGAATTGAATACATTCTCAGTGTTTTGCAGGCCTTTATGGAGAATGCAGGAGACAAACTACAATCCAGGAACAGAAAGGATATTTAGGTCACATCTTTTAAAAAAACTTACCTTAACACCTTGAATAAGACCATTCATTAAAAACGTATGATGGGAAAATGTTTCATGTAAAACCTGATTGGGGAAAAAAAAGTAGTATAATTTTAATTGGGAAAGACAGAAACAAGTTGATTCAAAGTTTAAATTTTGCTTGTGTAACAGGAAAGCTCTATTTGAACTTATTTAACAAGTATTCAGCCACAGAATTATAGTCTATTTGTCTTCACAAGAAATTACTGACAAGATTTACTATCATTTTGTTGGCATAAATTCACTTGAGCTTTTACTTTGCAAAAAGCATCTCTATGTGGCATAAAACACAAATTTTTTGAGAAAGGTAATTCCTTGAAAAGGTTGATGCTGTCACTGTTACTAATTAGGAGTGAAAATGAGATTGTGCTAACTCACTCTATCAAGTTAAAATCAGCACTATATTCATAATTGTCCAGAAAGGGACTTATGTAAACTGTTCCTGAACACAGCACAGATATTCAACAGCCATGCATTTAAAAACACTTCTGATAAACAAACACATGTTTACAAACACTGGCAACAGTTCCACACGTTTCACACATTCTTTAAGAACAGCTACGAATTCCTGTAAGATGCTTTACCAGCTGCCTTAATTTAAGGACAAGCACATCAATCTATACTAAACAGATTTACCATAAATATACAAGACTTAAAAGGCCTGCTACCGTGTTTGTTTAGAGAGTTATTGGAAGTACCAAGGCTTTTATACACTCACACACATTTCAAACTCATCTGCTGTTCACATCTGTGGCCACTAGCCTGAAAAAAACAGTAATTTAGTGCTAGGTAAAAAGTTTTTTCGAGGATGACACATTTTTCAAGGATTACAGATTCACAAATCGTAAGTTTAATAAAGGTGTTTGCTTCCATCTTTACCACTAGTCAAATAATTCTGCTTATTTAAGCCCCTTTTTCTTTCTAGTCTCATCTTCTGTTTAAATATTTTAAGTGATTTTGCACCTGTTTGACCACTGACCTTACGACATGAATACAGAATTACAAAGTCAGGGTTAAAATTAGAAAATGTAAAAACAGCTATTTTCCAAGTTAAAAAAAAAATCAAGCAGGAACCTAAGTCAAATCTAATTATCTTTTTGTAAAGTATCTTCCAGTATTTTTTTCTGGGTCAGAACTACTTTTGATAATGGTTCAAACTTCTGAGATTAATTTCAGTTACTTGATAGATAAGATAAATCCAGCTTGACAAAGTGGTAGAAACAAGTCTCTTTCTCAAGTTCTACCATAGAAAGAGTGACATACTCAAAAACGTAAGATATTGAAGACAGAATACACCATATTGCTTGTGGTGATTTATCAGTACTGGGTTACAAGTTCGTAAGTAAGAAAAATTGAGCATAACCTTGGGACAGTCTGTGAGTAAACAGCCTTTGTGTGCAAAGAATATCAAGTAAGTTAAAAGTTAGCTTTAAATAATACCAACAATCATAGAGTACATATGATTTATTTGGATAATATCTATTACTTCAATAATATATGACATTTTAATTTGACTGCAAATTAAAAATTCACTGGAGATTCACTACATCATCACAGCAATCATGAGTGATCATATGTAGGAAATGCTGGAAGCGTAGATCTTGAACCCTGGAGGAGACAGGGGTGTGAGGTAAGAGCAGCAAACCCTAGGAACTTAGGAATAGATAATGATCAATGCGTGCTGTGGTAAAACACAGGATGCCTGTCTAGGGCTAAGAGTAGAACCAGGCCACTAGTTAAGACAGGAGACTGATAGGAGGCTGAAGTGAATTGTTGTGACCTTGTGCAGTTGTTTGTAGTGTAAAAACAGAACTAACCGATCCTGTAACCTTAGGATGCAGCAAGATGAAGATGATTGGTTGAATGTAGCTATTGATGAATACTGTATGGTATATAAATCCTGCTATTTTGTAAAATAAACATCTTCTGACTGATGACTTCTGTACATTTGTTGCATTTCCTGCCTCGATCATTGCGATAATCATAAGGTTTAACCAAACAGACATTCATTTACATTTCTGCTATTCCTACCAGACAAACCAACTTGAGCAAAAGCAGGAAGCTGGCAGTTCAAAGGCTGAACCTTGTTCACAAGAAAGCTCTACATGACTTCTGGTACTGATAGCAAGCCAAGGTAAGGTATTCCAAGTAGCCTGCCCTTCTGTTGCAAGACAGAAGGATGCAAAGCATCACACCAGATCTGAAATTATTTAAACCAAACATAAGTCTTTCAACATGTGCAAATCTGATTATAAATTATGAAGATCACCCTCAAATATAAATCATTTACACTTGTGCAAGATAAGGTACTCCATTACATTGAACCTGCACTTTAAATAAGAGGTTTTAATCTAATGCAACAGGCTCTTAAATATTCAAGACCACAGGAGAGGAACAAAACATTCAAAATACGAGACATTCAGGAACATAATTTTACTGAATCAACACGCTTCAGTCAAAACAAGATTCTAGCTTGAGATTCAAAGCATTTAATAACACTCCTGTAAGACACAGTAAAATGACAAATACTAATTTCAAGAATGAACATTTCAGCTACATGTGACTAGCGTATAGAACTATTTCAGCTGGAATACACTGTTGAGGAACTACTGCAGAACCCACCTAACAGCTTTATTCAACTGAGTGGTTTTGAAGATTTGAAGGATTACTCTTTGTACATTATCACTTTAAATGTGAAGTTTTAAGCTTGAAAACCTTTAAGTTCAGTATTTTGATTATGAAAAAAAGGAAAGAACAAAAAAAACAAGAAAGACTGGCCCAGTAAGCATCTCCATATTTTGACACTTACAAGACATCATGATGGGATGCACATTTAATGAGACATCTACTTTATGGAAAATTGTTAGTTGTTTACATGGACTTCTTAAATACTAAGCTATGTTAAAAAGATCAGCTATGTTCTTTAAGTTTAGACAAACACTTTTCAAGATATATGTAGATTGTTTTATTTGGAGTTTGGAAGAAAATTGACTCCAAGGTATTTCAGTCTGTCAGAACCCTGCTTGTCAGGTATTCAAAGTGCTCTCAGGTATTACCTCATTAAAAACTGGACTAACAGACTTTTGATGACTTCCCTCAGGCAGACCTGATTTCATTAAGATGCATCTCTTCAGATGAAAGGCATTGTACCCTTTTATCAAACAACCAATTCACCTATTGATCTGGAAAATAACTACATTCCAGAACATATTAAATAGTTATAAAACACATTTCTTACATTAAAGTCTTTACCTTTTACCTGAAGTAACAAGCTGGCAGATTGCCTGACCACAATGGAATACAAAATTTCCTATGTGATCCACAGTTGATTCTTTATTCAGCTGTTATGACTAGATAATTAATTGAACTATGAAGGCTTAAAAAAAAAGTCAAACATTTCCAGAGAGTCTTTAATCAGAACTCTTAACAGATATTGCTTTAAAGGGCAAGTAATCAACATAGTTCAAAGAGTAGCACAGTGTTTTGCTAGTCCATTTTTCAGTATCTTTTAGTGTTTCAGAAGTGAAGATCTGAGTTGCGCAATGTTCAGTGTTAAGATCTGTGGAATTCAGTTAATGAGGTAAGCAGGAAGGTTAAAACAGATTAAGATCCTGATCCCTAGCACTAAGCAAATTAGATTTTGTCATTACTGCAAGTACAATGGCTAATCAGTGACACTTACCGTTAGCATTGGCGTGGTCAAGAGACCCCAGGCAAAGAATTCTAGAAATATGACCACCACTGCATGATATACACTTGGCCGACCAACACCTTGGTGCTACGAAACAAAAACACATGCAGCGGTTTTGTACACATCTCATTTACCACATGTGCAAAGATCTCTTGCAACATCATTTGAACATAAGCAGCTTTTCAGGATCACCTAGCACCAAGCCTTTGGGAACAATAACAAGCCAGACAAAACTACATTTCAAAACTACTAAAGATCTCTAGGGAAATTGACAAAGTCTGCTCCATCAAACTCTTGCTGGCTGAAAACAACTATCTTTCCCATTCCTGACATTGTTCTGTATCGTTCTCACCTTCAGTAAGCCTTTAGGCTTCCCCCTCCTTGAGCCCTACTCACAACCCTTCCACAGCAGCGTAACTCTCCTTGCATGCTTCACAAGTGACAACAAAGTGGGTCTGCTCCATACGTATCGCATCACCACTACAATAAAACTATGACAACATACATAATCACAGGAGCACCTATTTTGATATTTGAAACTCACAAGGTATAAGAAAGGAAGGGGCAGCTTATGCTACCTCTACAACTTTCTGTTGTCTGTAGGCCAACTGATTTCATGGTTTTGTGTGCCCATCAACTAGAGACCAGATGTCAACAAGTAACCCCAAGAATAATTAAACATTCACAGAAGTGCTCACAATGCTGTGAAACCACTGCCATTCAAGACCCAAGGATTGGATCCCAGATCTGGAATCTTTTTGTTTAGATAAACCAGACAGAACTCCTGCATAAGGCTGAAGTGCTGCTTTGTTTCTTTTTTATTCTGCTCCTTGTCATAGTAACCATTTACAAGGGTTTTGGGTTCTAAAATTACCCTTTGCCTTTCCCCTATTACAAGTCCTGTAGAATACTTCTCTAATGTTTACAGCCGATCCAAAGCCATTACATTCCCACAGGATTGGCAAGTCTTAGAAAGGAGCAACACAGTAGTACTACTTTACATACCTCATGTTTACCCAAAACAGAAAAGCACCGTTCTCTTGCACAGTGCACAACCTACGGGATTGAGCTGAAGAGATGTAATCTAGTGACAATTATCAAATTGTGTCAGCAGGTGCAGAGTACGGACAACATGAAAAGAAGGGTCTCCCACTGAACCCAAAAAAGCCTACAACAAAGGTAAAGCAGAGATGTTTCCTGTTTCACCCTGTTCAGGAACTTTTATCTAGAGTGGTAGAAATCAGAGGTTTAGAAAACACATGCATTACAAGACTCATTGAAGCCACTTCTTTGAGAAAGATTTAAAAGAAATCCGTAGTGCCTACAGAACTTAAGTGCATAGACCTCTATTAATTTTTACATCTACCATAGATTATCAAAACCTGAGTCAGCAAATTAAATGTAACCCAGACAGGTTTTTTTCTGGCTAGTAAGATTCAAATTATTCTCTATATAGCAGCTTACCTCAAAAGTTGAGGATTTGAAGAAAGTATTTCTTTCTCAGGGAAATAGTAAAACAATGAAATAGAGAAACTATTGTCTCTGAGAGGCTGATAACTTTCAAACATTATTAGCATATCTCTGTAGGTTACACCATGCAACTTTTAATCTCTAAGTAGTAAAGAATCCAAAGATTATGGGGTGAAAAAAATCTTCCTCATGTAAGAAGTCTGCAAGTAAGTCTATGTAATATACTATGGAAACCATTTGAAGAGGGTTATTTTGCCCAAGATGTATGTCAGGCAAGCCAGCACTTAGCACAGATTATGCTGAAGTGTGAAGATGCCTTCCACAACAGTGGAACAAATTGTAGAGAGTAGGTAAAGGACTCCCAAGCTTTCCTCCTCTCTCTGCCTCCCTGTGCTTACCTATATCACTAAGCATGATGCTGGACCATAAACCTCTGGTTTGCAACCAGCAAACAGATCTAATGCCACTAAAAATTAAAGTTTAGAGTGTTCGTTTTTTTAATGGTGTTTTCACCATTAGATAACCAGAAATATGACGTGCATACATACTCAAAAGGACATGTATGATTTTTTCCCCTTAAATATTGTTAAAGTTCTGTGACAGGAAATTACTTTTGCTGTACTGAGCCTAAATGACTTTCTAGGAGACTAAAATAGTCACGGCAAGTAACTTTCGGTAGTACCATTCAGCTTACAAATACCTGAACTGAACTAGTCAAAAAAAAAAGCAGAAATCCCTATAACCCTTTGGATTCATGACATAACCTTGAGTAGACTCCAAATCCTGAAAGAAATACATCTGTCAAAATAAAGTCAAGCCTTCCAAATCAGATACACTATTAGCATAGTATATACATATACATATCCACACAGACTGTAGCTGAGGATGTTCAATTGTTTTCTTTACTGAGCTCCAAGTGCCCAGATTAACTCAAAAACACTTGTGCAGAAGGCCGGCTGTTTCCAAGGAACTTAAATTATGCATATGGGAAAACTCACTGACGTACTGATCTGTTTGACCGAGAGTTACTTCTGAATGCCCACCTTTTCTGTAGGTCCTAAAAACTCCTGTCACAGAAGCTCTCAAGTTGAAACAAAACATATTTTCAGGAAAAGAAAATATATGGTAAATAATTAATACAGTCAGGACCACTAATAAAAAACCAAAAATTGTTTGATGTTGAAACCAGTGAAGAGCATTCTAAAAACACCTCATACTTGCTTTTAAGATGAAGCTGTCCCAGAGGTAAGTGGGTGAGTTCGTTTCTGCATTGAGAAATACTCCACAGCAAAATGCAGCTGCAAGCAATCTAAGTCATAGAATCATAGAATCATTAGGGATTGGAAGGGACCTCGAAAGGTCATCTAGTCCAAACCCCCTGACACAGTAGAATCACCTAGACCAAGTCATGCAGGAACACATCCAGGCGGGTCTTGAACATATCCAGTGAAGGAGACCCCAAAACTTCCCTGGGAAGCCTGCAATGTATTTGAAGAAGACCTTTTTGTTGTCCTTGACCTCTCATGCAAAGTTGAATTCCAAGGAAGCCTTGGCTTTTCTAGTTGCATCCCTACATTCTCTCACCAGAGCCCCAAGTGGCCATCTCCTCCTTCCATGACCTATAGGCTTTCTTCTTCTTCTTCAGTTTGCCCAGCAACTCCTTGTTTAACCACACAGGTCTTCTGGTTCCCTTCTTTGACATCTTTCCTGTTGGAATGCTCTTTTCTTGTGTGTTCAAGAAAGTAGTGTTTGAGTGTTAACCAACTATTTTGGGCCCCTTTCCCTGCCAGTACCCTGTCCCACAGGAATTCCCCAAGCAATTGCTTGAAAAGGCCAAAGTTGGCCCTCCTCAAGTCCAGGCCTGTGATTCTGCTAGCTGTTCTGTTCCTACCACACGAGACCCTGAACTCCACCATCTCATGGTCACTGCACCCAAGGCTACCCTCCGCCTTCACTGCTGCAATCAGACCCAACCAGAGAACAAACTTGAGACACACGTAATAAAAATAGCTTTAATCTTGAAGTACAAAGGATTTTCTCTTTGTGAATTAAACAGGGACAACCTACTGAATTCTTTATGATTAAAAAGATCAAATAATTCCCAAAACACAAGTTGCTTTAACCATCCATCAGCCCCAAACTTTAAAGTGTTAATGTTAATTATTAAGTGCCCTCAGTAAAGCCCTAAAATCTGTTACAAGCATACTTTCTATCCACACAGAACATCTTCATATGACAGTCCAGGTTGTGGGCTGAGAAAATATGTACCAATATTAGAGTTGCTACAAATGCAGCTGCTGGTCAAGTTTTGTACTTGTATAATAATGAGCAAAATATTACACAATACCAAATGCTTAACAATAAAAGTTTAAAGCCACCCACTGTAGAATCTGAAGTCCTACCAAAATGTCTAGTATTTTCCAACTTTACATTTCTTCTTCTATACATCTTTTTACCCACACCTAATTCTAGAAAACATTTTTGTCCAGCTTTGATTGGAGGCAGAACCCAAAAGTAAATCTGAAAACAACAGAGTGAACTGCTGGGATGCAACAACAACTTTTTTTAAAGCAAAGCACATCTGTTGAGGATTACTAAACCCAAGTAAAGATGTAAAGATCATAAATACAGCTGGCAATTTCTCATAGAAAAGGGAAAAAAATTGTAGTATAGTATTAGTAAGAATAGCTTATCTGAGATATTTTGAAAGAGAGTGAGTGCAATTCACCCTAAAATATTCCAGATCAAGATGGAACTTCCTACCCAGTCCTAGATTTTCAAAGCAAAGCTACAATGACGTTAGTCATTCATTCACACAACTTTTTAGGTAACTATTTATTTGTTAAACAGTTAAGCTAACAATCAACATTGTTCTAATGGCTGCTTTAACATTCAATTTCAAACATGCTTAAGCAACAGACTTACTTCAGAACAAAACTGCTTCTCACTGTTAAAATACTGAAGTCCTCCAGAGCACCTTCTCAAACTTTTTAAAAACAAATTTTGATAAGGGCCATTTATACCTCTTTGGCAAATTAATAAGGCACAATTAGATAAATATAGCATGCTTTTTTCCTCCCATGAGAGTGACTAGCAGAGCCCAATACCTACAGAACTTACATGCATTTACATTTACTGCTGTTTTCTTGATTTCCCCTGCCACAAATGCAAGCAGTTCAAAACGCAAACTTCTCCTGTTATGCCTCACTACATTACTATTCAATCTTTGTAGCTTATTCTAACATGAAAATTATGCTACCAAACTGTCTCACTACATTATGGATGCTTTTTTCTCTGCGTGTGTAAGTAGCGAACTAGTATGTTTACCTTTTTCTATTGACTTTAATTTTCAAATAGTAGTACTCAGGCACCACCTTAGTTCCAACTGTTCCCCACATACACCCCATTTGTTGGAAATGGCAAGAATTCACTCAAGTGAAAAAAGCATTTAGAAGTCCTTAGCTACCTTTATCACATGAAGAAAATGCCATTTGATTACAGAATCACAGGACGTGCTGGGCTGGAAGCAACCTTTAAAGGTTATCTAGTCCAATCCCGTGCAGCGAGCAGAGACGTTTTTCACTGGACCCGACTGTGCAGAGGCCCATCAGGTCTGACCTTAAAAGCCTCCAGGGATGGTGCATCTACCACCTCTCTAGGCAAACCTGTTCCAGACTTTCACCACTTCAGTGTAAAAAACTATTTTCTAACATCCAGTCTAAATCTAACCTGCTGTAGTTTAAAACCTTTGCCCCTTGTCCTGTTGCTACATACTCTCATGAACAGTCCCTCACCTCAGCTTTCCTGCAGGCCCCCTTCAGATACTGGAAAGTCTCCCAGGACACCTCTTCTCCAGGCTGAACTCTTTCAGCTTATCCCCATAGGAGACGGAGAGAAATCTGTCCAACTACAATAGTGTAAAATGTGCCTGAGCTGCCTCCCTAAACAATAATCAAAAGACTAGCCACCTAAAGTGTATGTATACTAATACGCACAGTTGGGAAACTAAACTAGAGGAACTAGAGCTCTGTGCCCCATCATAAATCTGTTACCACAGGAATAACGGAAACATGGTGGAACAACTCATGTATCTGCAGGATTGTGCTAGACAGCTACAAGCTAGTTTGTAAAGACAGGGACAGCAAAACAGGAGGAGTCATCACACTCTATATTAAGAACACTGAATGTACATAAGTCAATCACGTTAATGACAGGAGCCCTATTGACTGCCTCTGGGTCAAAATCAGGGGTGCTTTCCAAGGGAGACCTTTCAATAGCTTTATGTTAAAGATATCCAAATGGAGATATCAAAATCAACAAAGCAATATTTGGGTCAATTAAACAAGCTTCAAGTCAACAAAACCTCTTTCTTATTGGTTACTTTAACTACCCAGACATTTGAAGAAGAACACAGCAATTCACCTGTCACCCATTAAGTTCCTGGAATACTTTCTTCCACGCTCAAATGTTTGAAATGCCAAGCAGGAATGGAGTGATGCTGGACTTGCCCTCACTAACCATTAAAACTTGCTCTGTACTATCTCAGTGTCTGCAGGGATCATGCCATGGTGGAGTCCAAGGTGCTGCTTAGCATGCTTGAAGGTTAGCTCCAAAGGCTTTAGACTTTAGATGAGCAAACTTCAGCTCACACAGGGCTCAGCTTGAAGGGATTCTGTGGGAAGCTTCTATGGTGAATAAAGAATCTAGTGAGTGCTGGGAGATTTTCAGGAATACTCTCGTAGACTCACAAAACTAATACATCACTTCTGAAGGCAAGAGAAGCAAATAAAGCAGGAGACCCCCATGTTTAATCATGAACTTCTGGGTCTACTCAGACTGAAAAAGGAAACAGATCAGAAACAGAAAAATGGAGTATTACCTATTGGAAATCACAGAGGCATTGTCAGACTATGCAGAGAATCCATTAGGGAAGCAAAAGCACAACTTCAATTGAAATTGGCCAGTGACATTAGAAACTTCAAGAAAGGATTCTTCAGATATCAAAAAACCCAAACAGAAAGTGGATATTGGCCCACTATAAAACAGAAGAGGTGAACTAGTCTCCAACAATGCTGAAAAGGCAGAGGTTTTCTTCACCTTCTTTACCTCTGTTTTTACCAGCACTGTTGGGTCCCAGACCACTGGAACAAAAATTCCAATTGACACAGACTCACCAGTAAAGGAAAAGTTAATGTTTCAACTAATACAGAAGTTTGACCTATACGAATCGATGGGTCCAGATGCCATCCACCCAAACAGGTTAAGAGCACTGGTGGACTTAGTTGTGAGGCCGCTTTCCATAACCTTTGAGAAGTCATAAGGATCAGAAGATATACACGTAAACTGGAAGAAGGCTAATGTCACCATAATGTCACTATCTAAAAGAAGGGTTCCATTAAGGACCCAGGTATTACAGACCTATTAGCTTCATTTGAATCCTTGGAGAAGTTATAGAGTGAATCCTCCTGGGGACTATCACATGTAAACTGAAGCACATGATTGGGAAAAGCCAACATGGATTCATTAGGAGTGGATTGTGCTTAACAAATTTGAATGCCTTCTACAGCAAAGTAACCTGCTTAGTCAAAGCAGGGCTTTTGTCTGCCTGGGCTTTTGTCTGCCTGCATCCTCCTTGAGACAGTGACATACTGCAACTTAGACAAGTGATTTGTGGGCTGAGTAGGGAACAAACTCACAGGCTGAGCTCAGAGAACAGTAGTAAACAGTTCCTTCTCTAACTGGCAGTTACAAGTGGGGTCCCCAAGAGATCAATACTGGGCCAAACACTGTTTAATACCTTCATAAATAATCCGGATGTAGAAATCAAGAGCACACCGACAAAGTTTGCAGATGACACCAAAATGTGTGGAGAAATCAATGCTCAAGAAGGCAAAGCCAACCTTCAGGAAGACTTGGACAGACTGAAGGGAGTGCTTTGGCAGAAGCTTTATGCAGTTCAATGGGAACAAGTGTAATGTCCCGCACCTGGGACTATACAATGACAAATGCAGCTCGGACTGGGAGCGACCTTGCTGAGAGCAGCCCTGCAGAAAGAGATATGGGGTGTTTATAGACAGCAGGCTCAACAAAAGTGAACAGTGTGCTGCAGAAGCAAAGGAAGCAAACAAGATGCTGGACTGCATTAACAAGGGTATCATCAGGAGAGATAAATAAGTCATTATCTCCATCATCTTTGCTAAGTCATGGGGATCAGGAGAGGTGTCTAGGGACTGGAGGATAGCAAATACTACTCCAATCTTCAGAAACGGTAAGGAGGAAGACCCAAGTAACTGTAGACTAGTTAGCCTCACCTCCATCCCAGGAAAGGTGATGGAACAGTTTATCCTTGATGCTGTCTCGAGGCACAGCGAGGACAGGCGGGTTATTAGGGACAGTCAGCATGGCTTCACCAAAGGGAGCTCATGCTTGACCAACCTGATAGCCTTTGATGAGGGCATAACCAGGTCAACAGATGATGGCAGAGCAGAAGATGCGGTCTGTCCTGACTTCAGGAAAGCTTTTGACATGGTCCCCCACATCATCCTTACAGCCAAATGGAGGCACTGTCGTCTGAATGATTGGGTAGCGAGGTGGATCGTGAACTGGCTCCAAGATAGAAGCCAGAGAGTAGTGGTCAATGGGACAGAGTCTAGCTGGAGGCCTGTATATAGCGGAGTTCCCCAAGGGTCAGCGCTGGAACAGGTAGTATTCAATATCTTCATTAATGACTTGGATGAGGAATTAGAGTGCAGTGTTAGCAAGTTTGCTGGTGACACTAAGCTGGGAGTAGGGGCTGACACCCCAGCAGGCTCTGCTGCCATTTTAGCAGAACCTGGACAGGCTGGAGAGCTGGTCAGGGAGAAATTGAATGAACTGTATGAAAGGGAAGTGTAGAGTCTGGCACTGGGTCAAGAACTACCTCTGGTACCAGTAGAGGTTGGGGACTGACCTGTAGGAGAGCAGTGTAGGAGAAAGGGAGCTGGGGATCCTGGTGGACAGCAGGATGACCATGAGCCAGCAATGTGTCCTTGTGGCCAAGAGGGCCAACAGCATCTTGGGGTCGATCAGAAGTGGGGTGGTCAGCAGATCAAGAGAGGTTCTCCTTCCTTTCTCCTCTGCTCTGGTGAGACTGCATTTGGACTATTGTGTCCAGTTCTGGGCCCCTCAGTTTAAGAAGGACACAGAGCTGCTGGATGGAGTCCAGTTCAGGGCCACAAAGATCATAAAAGAACTGGAACATCACCCTGATGAGGAAAGGCTGAGGATACAGTATCACAGTAATGATAAGGTTGGAAAAGACCTGAAAGATCATCCAGTCCAACCTAAATCCAAATAAACCCAGTAAACCTAACATCTAACATCTAGATCATGCCACTCAGCACCTCATCCAGCCTAACCTTGAATACCTCCAGGGATGGTGACTCTACCACATCTGTGGGCAGCCCATTCCAAAACTGGATGACAACCTTGGGTGTATAGCTTGGAGAAAAGGAGACCGAGGGTTGAACTCATTAATGTTGAGAAGTATGTTAAGGGTGGGTGTCAGGAGGATCAGTCCAGGCTCTTCTCAGTGTCATCTAACTATATGACTAGGGGCAATGAGTGTAAGCTGGAACACAAGTGATTCCGCATAAATATCAGCAGGAACTTCTTCACAGTCAGGTTGACAGAGCACTGGAACAGGCTGTCCAGGGGAGCTGTGGCGTCTCCTTCTCTGGAGATGTTTAAAACCCACCTGGATACATTCCTGTGCAACTTGGTCTAGGCAATCCTTCTGCAGCAGGAGGCCTGGACTAGATCAGGGGTCCTCAAACTTTTCAAACAGGGGGCCGGTTCCCTGTCCTTGGACAGTGTCGGGGGCCAGAGCCGCCCACCTCAGCCTGGCCACGCACTTGGCAGGAAGCGGCGAACTGCAGCTGCTTGGTGGGGCAGGGTACAGACCGGCAGACCGGCAGGCCAGATTGGATGCCCTGAGGGGCCATATCCAGCCCGCGGTCCGTAGTTTGAGGACCCTTAGACTAGATGATCTTTGGAGGTTCCAACCCCTAACGTTCTTTGATTCTCTCATTTATTCAGCACTAGTCAGACCACACCTTGAGTACTACGTTCAGGTTTGGTCTCCCCTACACAAAACAGATCTGGACAGGCTCAAGAGGGTCCAGAGGAGGGTGTAAGAGACTGAAGGGGGACTTGTCTCAACAT
>VXBP01009167.1:0-48038 GCA_013400115.1 Rhinopomastus cyanomelas
CTTCCAACCTGGATAATACTGTGATACTGTGATAATGTAAACAATGTTTAGACAAGTGACCTGTAGCCTAGGTGAAAGTGCTATGACAGAAGATTTCCTCTCTCAGGTTCAGAAGAGAATCCAATAGAAGTAGCTGATAAAATCAGAGGCACCCCTTGAGCTAACCTTGTGCTATTTTTTGATCTTAGCTTAACATGCAGTTTTGCTTAGAGTGTGAGTTGCTGGCTAGTACAGTGAGAAAACAGAGTAACATTAGACACACTTTCCCAGTGTGTTTCTGTAGTGAGCAAATCTTCACAGCCCTTCTTTCTGTAGGCTTTCTGCCCGCTCTTGGAGAAGTTACTGTTCCTTATGTCATCTGGAGTTCAATAGCTCATTGTACTGACAAATATGTATGCAAGAGAGGCAGCAGTGGTGGCTAGGTTAATAGATTTTCTTGTAATCTTAATGATTATGAATTCCTTATGTAAATACTGTATCACTCCCTCCGTGACCACTGAATTGGGTCTTAGATAAATGCTATCATTTGCGTGATAAATAACATGTATGTCATTGGAATGGGAAAAGCTTAGAGGAGAAAGCCTTGAGTTGCTTTAGGACAGTTGCCATTACACTACACTGTGAGAAAATGAACAACGTCATTTCCCAGGGAGCCACTGAAGGGCTCTTAGCTCTCACCACAGGTAGGAGTTGAGGGTGTTCTAAGTGTTGTTTTTAGTAAGGCAATTTAAAACAATGAGTTTAGTAAAAATAATGAGGACTAAAATGCCAGGAAAATTCACTGTAGACTGTGAGAGAGTCTGAAAAGTCGGTTTTTTATACAGAACAATTATTAGATTAATCTGGTATTTCATTATTTCTGGTTGTACTACACCAGGACAAAGCCTAGAGTTTGTGTCAGAGTATGAGCAAGAGTCTGTAGGCTAAAGATCATGGAATGTGGAGCCTACTGTTAGAAAGTGTACCATGACTTGATCTTAGAAGAATATTCAAAGAGGAGATAATTATGGCAGAACCACAGACCATTAAGGATTGGAAGGGACCTTGAAAGATCATCTAGTCCAATCCCCGTGCCAGAGCAGGATCACCTAGAACAAGTCGCATAAGAACATATCCAGGCAAGTTTTAAACTTCTCCAGAGAAGGAGACTCCATATCCTCCCCTGGGCAGCCTGTTCCAGTGCTCTGTCACCCCCACTGTGAAGAAATTCCTTCCCATATTTATGTGGAACCTCTTATGTTCCAACTTACACCTGTTGCCCCTTGTCCTATCACTAGATGACATTAAGAAGAGCCTGGCTCCATTCTCCTGATACCCACCCTTCGCATATTTATGAGGTCACCCCTCAGTCCCCTCTTCTCCAAGCCCAAGAGACCCAGCTCCCTCAGTCTTCCCTCATACTTCCTTCATCATCTTCATTGCTCTTCAATGGACTCTCTCAAGCAGTTCTGTGTCCTTCTTGAACTGAATTATGGTTCCTTCATGTGCCAGCCTGGCTAAGATTGCCTTCAAATTTCAGGTATTTGTGAACGATGCTTAAAAGTATAATTTTGGAGAGGAAAGAGTAGATCTTTTTAGATGAGCTTGTACTAAGTTACTTTTTGAAGAATGAAGCAAAAGCTTTTCAGATGGGTAAAGAAAGGTAGATGCTCTTCTTCCCTAGGTACAGCTGGCTAAGGGCTGTGTCAATGCATCCAGTAGCAGAGTGAATGTGTCTGACAGGAATTCCTGTTTAAAAAATGTAATTTTTTAATTACTGGGGCTAGAAAAGACCTCTAAGCTCATCCAGACCAGCCTAGGACCTAACAGGCCAATCACATCGGCCACACCAGGGCACGAAAGGCTACAGCCAGTCTGTCCTTCAACACCTCCAGAGATGAGGACTCCACCACTGCCCTGGGCAGTCCATTCTAGCGTCTGATCACCTTTTCTGTGAGGTAAATTATTTGCACCTTCTTCAGGAGTGTCCTCCTAATCACAGAGAAACACTTCACACTTCAATCTGGACGAAGAGCTACAAATCAATGAAAGGGACTGATGAAACTTACTTATTTTCATGTAGGGGAAACACCAGACTCTTTCATGTTGCTAAATCTGCACAGGACAGTGTTTGGCAAGGTTTCTGCCAGAAAATATCTGCTTTCTGTCCTGGTTTAGATTTCCTAGGGTCTTCAGACACAAAAAACTCTGAGGATCAATTTATAGCAAAGAACAGTGAAAACAAGTGTTATTAACAAGAACAACAAGAACAGTTAGAAAGAAGACAACACACCAAAGCACACCACTCGGTCATGTGTTGAGAACAGCAAAGGAAAAGAATGATTAACCATGCAGGAGCAGAGAGGAAAAAAAACAAAAGAAAATATAATAAACAGTCAGTGAAGACAAGAGTTATAAGGGAAAGGAAAAGGCAGATCAAAGCCTTCTCCCAATTCCTATGTAACAGACACCCCGGATCAATGTCCCACAAGCTAAGCAGCCAGCCAAGAAACAAGGAGCCAGCCACAATAGCATGAGGCATGCATCCCCTTATACGCCATGGGAAGGAGTCAGTCCCCAAGGTGTCTCTTGTGTGTGGATCAGCCTCCAAAATTAACCTCTGTCATTTCCTTTACTGAGTGAGCACAGTGCTGAAAAGGATCTGACTTTATTCTCCCACTTTACAGTAACAGGTCCTGCACTGAGCTTTGCTGGATGTTCTTCACATCACTGAGGAGGAGAGACACAGTTAAGCTTTGGACACCTCCCTGAAGTCTGCTGAAGTGCTGAGAACTGAGGTTGGCACGTGGTTTATTCCTTTATGTTTTCCTTATGAGAAACTGCAGATACCCAGGTTCTTGTCAGAGGTGCAGAGAGAGACATTCAGCTTTTTGTCTAGGACTTGGCCCATCTTGGGCAAAAAAGCACTCAGTTGGATAACAACAGATGTTTGCTTCAAAGAAAGATGTTGTTGATGCAGCCAACTGTATAAAAAGCAAGGTCACTAACTGAGACCAGGAGAGTGTGTGTGTGATCTCTCTGAAAGAATCCCTCTTTCTCCATGGACAGGCTGTTGCGGTTTTCTTGGGGGACAACAACCTGACAGAATGGACTGGGCCAGAATCTTGGACAGGGTTGTGAGTCTGTTGGATATTTTCTGTGGTAGCTTTGGGTGGGTCTTCCTGATCCTGTAGGTATTTTCTCTGCTTCTGGGTTTCTTGCTAGGATGCTTCTGGCCATAGATTTTTTTTCTTTTGTGTCTTTAATGGCTGGCTCTGCCTCTTTGGTGATTTCCTCCTGGCATTAAATAGAGATAGAACATACAGTGTGTATTCTGCAGATGGCTGTGTGCCTTGGACTGGGTTACAGGATTGTCAAAACATCACCTCAGCCTAGAGTTAGGCTTTAGGGAAATGTGACCTTCATTGTGTGAGAGGGATTAGGAGGGAAGTACACACTGAACACTTTGGGACCCATCCCATTAGATTGCTGGGAGAGAAGCACAGGAACACAGTTTATTCACGCGTGATGAAATTTGTGTCCTGGACTTCACGTAAGGGTAGCAACAGGGTGTCTAAACCAGACCATGGCACAACATCGACACAAGGAAGTCTACTCCCACATTAGTTGAGTGGAATATTTTTTAACTTTCTCAGGGAGAAAAGACTTGGTCTTCTCCTGTCTGTACTCTGCAGTTAGTGTTCAAGCTCTCTAGAGCTTCTAGAATGTGAGTGGCTGTAACACAGCTCAGAAGCCATCAGGTTATTCCATTTGTGAGATGCAAACGTATTTGAGGGAATATCCAGGAGCTTTTTATCTTCTGTGGATTAGTCTTTGACAAGATGCTCATAATCAATGGATAGTATGTTCCCCAAATTACTGTAGTCAATAGTTTTCTTGCGGATGAAATTAAATGTGTAGCTTCTCGGTCTAAGGTATATATCTGGTCTACTCCTTGAAGTAACTGAGAGTTAGCAACTACATCTGCACTGCTGGGAGTACTCAGCACTGATGGGTGCTGTACTGTGCTCTCTGAATGGGAGACACTAGACTGTCTGTGCACCTGGTGCAGTCTTGCCCTGTTATTTGTACAGCAGTGCTTCCCTCTCTGCTTTAGCTGCAGGAAATCTTTGTCACAGGGTCTCTATGCTGTTGTTTCTTCATGCTTTGTGGCAAGTAGAGACCCAAACACCATCTTCCAAATGAAATGTGTCCTGTCCGTCAAAGAGTTTCAGCTCTTCCCCTGGGGCACTTAATGCTCCCAGTGGAAAAGGGCTCAGTACAATGGCATGTGACTTAGGAGGATTTTGATGAGCTTCATATTGGAATGAAGGGTTCTGCTCCTTTGATGAGACTTTAAACCTGCCACTTTATGCTTGCAAAGCTTGTGCTAGCACCACAACCTCCTCCCTGTACTATGGGTGTGCTTCAGGGAGAGCTAATCCACATTCTCATTCCATGAATGTAAAACTTAAGGGGGGGTTGCAGCAAGCGTTAAACTTTACCTTAGGTGTTCTATAGTAAAAGACCATCCATATGTCACTCTGGTTGCAAAAGTAGATAAGGCACTCAGCTGCATTCTTTAATGCAAATCCCTGTAAAACCTTATATGCTATTAGTAGTCTGCTACTTATTTGATGAAAGAGAAAATTAACTTTTCAAAGAGCAAGGCAAAAAATAGACTTGAGTCTATTACATCAACCAATCCAATATTCTGCACAATGAGATAGTGTTTCTTTCTGCTCATTATGCCCAGCCAAAGCAATCAACAGAAGCCTGAAATGATAATTGTACAGAAATGAGATCTGATTAAAAGTAGAGATCGGCAGGTATTGGAAATAGGCCACCTACCTCTGACGGAAACTGCCAGGTCTGTACAGTGCAAGTGTTGGATGGTTTGAGTCAGCATTGCAAGCCTCGTTTTCTTTCTAGTTAAATTTTCTGGAGATGAAGACAGCCGTGGACATAATGGACATGTGTCAGTTTAAAATTGAAGTAAATAACGTGAGAACTGAAGCCATCACATTCATTGAACCCAACGACTAAAATATACATGAAAGCTGTCATCTCTCCTTCACTTATTCTCCCCCAAAGTATTCAGGATGTTAGAGCAAATCAGAAGCTAATGCTGGGTGATACCAAGGTTAATTAGAGAAAATTAAAATGTTACTGGATTTGTCCATATATTCCATGGCAACAGCTATTAACCATTTGTTGCGCCTCTAAAATTACTAGTTAACACCAAATGGTGCCATTCATGATCTCATACTGGCATTAAATAAGGGGGAAAAGTATTTCAGATACTGTTATCGCACATACTGTTATGTGGCCATTGGTGGTGAGTGGCAAACACTCAGAGAAATTGCTCCTTTAAGGAAAATTGGAATAAATGGGAAAAGCTAAGCAGGAGACACTTGTGTGTACTTGCTCACATACCCACAAACAGAGTAGAAGCTCCATGTGCTCAACATTAACATGATAAGTAGGACCTCCTATTTCAGCATGTGCGGCACTGAATTTGCTTGATGTGGGGATGGCTAGAGGGGAAGACTGATCACAGAGGAAAGACAGGAGGGTCACTCTAAGTGTGACTAATTTCTTTATTTAATAGTGCAAAATGGTTTGTGCATGAGCCGTGCATAAGCCTGTGCAATGCCTTCTCTCTCTTTCAGCACAGGAACTACTTTTGGAAAGTATTGTTGTGTTCGTGTTTCCTTTCTGCATCATACAAAGTAAACCTTTTCCTTCTTGGGTTTCTCATGTCTTATCCACACACTGCAATGGAACTAAATTCCAGTTTGCTTCCAAGAGCAAGGGTAAAACATGAGCTGAGTGTCTTCATCAAGAAATCATGTTGGAAAAACTTGAAAGAGCAGGTTGTACAGGTGCTGCAGAAAGTGAGGGTGAAGGAAACGTAGGAGCATTAAGCTGTGCCAAATGGCCTTAAGCTGCAGCAGGGGAGGTTCAGGTTGGATGTCAGGAGGAATTTCTTTCTTGAAAGGGTTGTCAGGCATTGGAACAGCCTGCCCACGTGTTGAGTCACTATCCCTTGGGGTGTTTCACAGAATCACAGAACATTAGGGATTGGAAGGGCCCTCAAAATTCCATCTAGTCCAATCCCCCTGACAGACCAGGATCACCTAGACCAACTGTCACAGGAACCTTGAGAGAAGGACAGATGTTGTGTTGGGGGTCAGGGTTTAGTAGTGCTGATAGGGCTAGGAAAAAGTTGGAGTTGATGTTGAAAGTCTCTTCCAGTTGAAACTGTTCTATGATTCTATGATTATGGCTGAGATAATGCACGCAGCTGCAGCTCCTGTAGCCACGCTGGTTTTCAGCCACAAAGGTTAGTGTTGTTGAACATGTGAAAAAGCCTTTTCAAGAGTGAAAGGGTCAATATTCTCTCTTTAGACATAGGCAAATCATGTGGCCAGTTGGCCTCTACAAGCTGCAAAAGGCAGCAAACTACTATATTTGTTCTTGGTGCCTGTTCTGAGACTAACCGATTCCCTAAATTGATTTAAGAGAAAACTGGTATCACTGGTGTGCTGGAGAGGGTCCAGTGTAGGGCAACGAAGATGATGAAGGAGGTGGAGCACCTCCCTTACAAGGAGAGGCTGAGGGAGCTGGGTCTCTTTAGCTTGGAGAAGAGGAGACTGAGGGTGACCTCATTAATGTCTACAAATATTTGAGGGGTGGGTGTCAGGACGATGGCACTGGGCTGTTCTCGGTGTCATGTAGCAATAGGACGAGGGGCAATGGTTGTAAGCTGGAACATAGGAGGTTCCACATCAACCTGAGAAGGAACTTCTTCATGGTGAGGGTGACAGAGCACTGGAACAGGCTGCCCAGAGGGGGTTGTGGAGTCTCCTTCTCTGGAGAAGTTTAAAACCCGCCTGGATGTGTTCCTGTGTGACATGGTCTAGGTGATCCTGCTGTGTCAGGGGGATTGGACTAGATGATCTTTCGAGGTCCCTTCCAATCCATAGTGATTCTATGATTCTATGATACTAGTAGAGAACAAGTACTTATTTGAAAACTTTTGTCTGACAAAGGAGATAGGATTAACTCTACTGTAGAGATTATTTGAGCCGTAATGTAACGGAGATAGCTGTTGACTGAGCTTTTGTACACAAATGTTATTCACATAACTTGAGACAAGATCTGTACATAATTGCTCAGATATAGGAAGGCTTCCACTGTATGTTACTATTAATTACATCAAAGCCATAATTTTTGACAATATTTAAGTAAGTGTTTTTCAGGGAGAAGCTGTGAATATAAGTGTACTGGGAATCAGTGGTAGAACTACTCTGCAGCCGACAGTCCTGTCAGTGAACCATCAAGAAGACCAGACAAAATGTTTACATAAAAAGGACAAGATAACTGATGATGCCAAAGATGACAGAAAAATGCTTTCAGAAAGCCTTGGGGCAAGTGGGGATTTTCCTGCGCAGACATAAGGATGTCATGAACGTATGTAAGAGAGCCCAGTCTTTTGGAAGTGCTGGTTTTGATGTGGAGCTTTCTGCCATCCACAGCTAACTACTTCGTACCACAAAATCAGCACATCCAGCAAATAGACATTGGAATCACATCAAAGTGTCCTACAGAGTCAGGAAATGAGCTGCCAGTGGTCTGGCCTGCGTTTCTCTCCATGGGTTGGGAACTGACCTGTTGGAGAGCACTGTAGGAGAAAGGGGCGTGGGGGGTGGCCAGCAGGATGACCGTGTGCCAGCACTGTGTCTTTGTGGCCAAAAAGGCCAATGACATTCCGGGGTGGATTAGAAGGGGGGTGCTTCTTGTCCTGGAATATTGTGTCCAGTTCTGGGCTCCTCTGTTTCAGAAGGACACAGAACTGCTTGAGAGAGAGTCCAACATAGAGCCACAAAGATGATGAAGGGTGTGGAACGTGTCCCTGATAAGGAAAGGTTGAGGGAGCTGGGTCTCTTGAGCTTGGAAAAACAGGAGACTGAGGGGTGACCTCATTAATGTTTATAAATATGGAAAGAGTGGGTGTCAGGAGGATGGATCCAGGTTCTTCTCAGTGCTGTCAAATGACGGGACAAGGATAGGATAAGATAGGATAAGCTAGAACATAGGAGGTTCCATGTACATATGAGAAGGAACTTCTTTATGAAGGTGACAGAGCCCTAGAACAGGCTGCCCAGAAAGGTTGTGGTGTCTCCTTTTCTGGAGTCATTTAAAACCCACCTGGACATGTATCTGTGTGACTTGATCCTACAGCAGGTGATCCTGCTGTAGACTAGATGATCAGTCAAGGTCCCTTCCAATACTTAATGTTCTGTGATTCTGTGACAGTGACAATAATGAAAGAGATGCCCTACAGGGAGTCAGCACAAGTCAACATACTATCTGCTCCATAAAGAAATTCTTAGTTTAATCTGTTTTGAACTTATCTCCTGCTAATTTCCTTGAGTGTTAGTAGTTTCTTTAACTAAGATTTGGGAAGCAGCAGTTCTAGTTTCATCTTGTGAAGGCATTCAGAAGACACGGCCTCTTTATGTATTGAAAAGCAGTCATCTGGCAAGAAGTAGCCCAAACGGTAAGGCCAGTTTTGTTTGTTGCACAGAGATGATGTCTGTGATGTGGTGTACAGGAACTGATATCATCTCAGAAATTTCAGAGAAGCTCAGTTTCTTTGGATTCTGACTCATGCTTATTGCCACATCTCAGCACTTTCTCACACAGTCACTGTTGTTCTTCTTCTAGCTTTTATCCCCAAAAGGTCATAATATGGTTTTAAGCTGGAAAAGGTAAATTAGTGCTGGACATTGGGAAAAAAGTTCTTGAATCTGAAAGTGGTGGATCTCTGGAACAGGCTGTCTAGAAGGCTAGTGGAGACCCCATCTCTGGAGCTGTTCAAGTTCAGGCTGGGTCAGGTTCTGAGCCATCTGTTCTAGTTAGAGCTGTCTCTGCTTGGTGTAGGGGGTTTGGACTAGATAACCCTTTGAGGTCCCTTCCAACCCAACACATTCCATGATTCTGTACAGGCGATAATTAATAAAAGGGCTCCACAGATGTTCACACGCATTAATAAACTTCACGGGGGAACTAAGAGTATTTACTGTGGCCCATTGAAATGTGATGCTTTGATTTTGTCTTTAGAGCCATTCCTTAAAGCCCTTCTTCCACACACTGGAACTAGGTCTGTGAGAGATAAGATAACATGAAGGCAAAGAAGATGTCAGTGATACAAAACAAATGCTGTTCCATACTGCAGTAACTAAGGAACATTTCCCATAAATATTTATTGAGGACCAACATTGTGCAGTACTTCTGCCACAAGGGACTTGTATTCTAAAAGCAGTGTAGAAGGAGAGAGCTTCTATGCATTTTCCTGTCATTCTCTTTCAGACTGTACAGATTCACAATGACATCCATTTGCTACATTGCATTTGATTTCCATATTTGACTGCTTCATCTGCATGATCTCAATTACCTGCTTTTTTCGTGATGACTTGACTCATTCCAGCTCTTCTGAAAGAATTATAATTTTAAAAGTAAAAGAGAGGAAGAAAGAGTACATTAAGGTTCCAGGATCCCAAATGACAGTGTAACCCGGATTTGACATTCAGGATTGACAACAATTTTTCACAGGCTATAATTTTAAGGTTACAGACTTTCATAGCCCTTAAGAGGGCAGGATTTTACACCGCTGTAAATAAGACAGAGTGCTACGTAAGCTGCAGTGCACACCTGTGTTTGGCACCAAGGTGTTCTCTGCTCTGCTCTCGTTACTACTTTATGCCTACTGTCTAAATTGTATCGTAAGAAGATAAAGAAGAGGTAAAGAAGGTTATTTTAAACAATTTTGAAGTCTCCAGTAAAGATAGGAACTCAAGATAAGAAATTAATTCTATGTACTTCAGTGACATTTCCCACCAAGCATGCTTTTTGCTGAAAAAAATCAGATTTTTATGTGTGCATTTTGTTTAGTAAATATCAGGGTCTGGAGAACATAGACAGAAGAGCTCATAAAACAGCCTCACAGGGTAGCTCAATAACCATCAGAAGCATTGGCAGCTGATGTTAAAGCAAAACAATCATTAGTCACCTCTTCTTATGTGATAGGGCTCATTGATAGGGCTCATTGATAGGGATCTAAACTGGGTTTGAAGGGGGAAGGAGTAAATAGTCTCCTGCTGGCTGCTGACAAACAGTGGGAAGCTCACCAGCAGCAGAGGCCCCTCAACTTGCCCTGGAACAAGCCAGGGATGATGGACCAGGGCAGTCTGAGGAAATCAAGAGCAACTGGCACAAGAGGAGGACAGGGCCAGCCCACCCAAAGTGCCTCTATGCAAATGCACAGAGCTTGGGCAACAAACAGGATGAATTAAGGGCCACTGTGCTGCTGGGATGCCATGACATAGTGGCTATTACTGAAACCTGGTGGGATGATTCCCACGACTGGAATGTAGGGATAGATGGGTACAAGCTCTTTAGGAAGGACAGGCAGGGAAGGAGAGGAGGAGGCATTGCCCTCTGTATCAGTGATCAGTTGGAACTGATGGAGCTCCACCTGGGCAGGATGATGAGCTGGTTGAGAGTGTGTGGGTTATAATTCAAGGGAAGACAGGGGAGGGCGATGTTACTGTAGGGGTCTGCTATAGGCCACCTGACCAGCAGAACCAAGCTGATGAGGCCCTTCATGGGCAGAGAGTAGCGGCTTCCAGGTCACAGGCCCTGGTCCTCATGGGGGATTTCAACCACCCTGACATCTGCTGGAGGGACAACACAGCAAGGCACCAGCAATCCAGGTTGTTTTTGGATTGCATTGATGACAACTTCCTCCTTCAAATGGTGGAGGAACCATCAAGAAAAGGTGATATTCTTGACCTTGTTCTCACCAACAGGGAAGGACCAATGACCAATGTGAGTCTCAGGGACAGCCTTGGCTGCAGTGACCATGAAGCCATTGAATTCCAGATCCTCAGGGCAACCAGGAGAAAGTGTTCTAAGCTTACGTCCCTGGACATTGGGTATGCAGACTTTGATCGCGTCAGGGATCTGCTGGCCAAAGTATCATGGGATGAAGCCCTTGAAGGAAAAAGGGCCCAGGACAGCTGGTTAGTATTCAAGGATCACCTCCTCTGTGTCCAGGAGCAATGTACACCAACAAAGAGGAAAGCAGGGAAGAATGCTAGGAGGCCTGCCTGGCTGAGCAAGGAGCTCCTGGACACGCCGTCGCACAAAAAGAAACTTTACAAGGAGTGCAAGGGAGGACAGCGAGAATGGGGGGAAGGTAAGGAAGCTGCCCCAACAGCTGGAGATCTGGTTTGAATTGGACCTGGCCAGGGAGGTCAAAGGGAACACCAAGAATTTCTACAAGTATATGTATGGTAAGAAGAAATCTAGGGAAGGTGTGGGCCTGAATGAATTGGGGCTGTTCAGTCTGGAGAAGAGGAGGCTCCCATGTGACCTTATTGTGGCCTTCCAGTATCTGAGAGGGGCCTACAAAAAGGCTGGGGAGGGACTATTTAGGATGTCAGGTAGCGACAGGACTAGGGGAAAAGGAGCAAAGCTGGAGATGGGTAGATTTGGACTGGATGTGAGAAGGAAGTTCTTCACTGTGAGAGTGGTGAGAGCCTGGAATGGGTTGCCCAGGGAGGTGGTTGGGGCCCCATCCCTGGAGGTGTTTAAGGCGGGGCTGGATGGGGCTCTGACCAGCCTAGTCTATGGTGGGGTGTCCCTACCTGTGGTGGGGGAGTTGGAACTGGATGATGGTTCCCTCCAACCCCGAGTGATTCTGATTCCATGGCTTCTCCAGTGAAGTGATCCTGCTGTGTCAGGGGGATTGGACTAGATGATCTTTCGAGGTCCCTTCCAATCCCTGATGATTCTATGATTCTATGAAATGCTGTGCCCCAATACCTGACACACTAGAAGTGGCAAAGGGGGTAAAGAAGCAAATAAGTATCTGCCTAAGCAATAGCATGTCTCTGCACATACATCTCTATATCTGTGTAGAAGCAGACAAAAACAAGTGCACAACGCTCCTAGCATTCCTTTCTTTCCAGTTTTCCATGTATGTGTAAAGCAGGCAGTCAGATTCTCAACCAGACGTAGGTTTGGTTCAGGATTTTCCAAGTCATCGCAGATTGCTTTGTAAAAATGATTTATGGTTTTTGCCCTGTGGGAACCTGGGGGATGCTGCTCCTTGCAGACAGTTGTGTGTTAACATAAAAGGGGTGGCCAACTGGCAGCAAGGTCACAAAGAGCTATTCCAACTTGCAAGGCCAGCTGTCGACTGTAATAGATTTGTCTTTCATGTTCTACCAAAGCAGTGAATGGAAAATACCTGTTTTGTTTGGTTTTTGCAATGTGAACTCTTATCCTCGTTGTAGCAGGCTGCTGTTCTGTAACTGTGTGATGTTTGTGTGACACACCTAGGATTAAGTGGAAGTAAAACTGCATTTTCTGTCGCCCTAAATGGACTTTGCTAGAAAAGCTGTGTACACACTGCAACAATGATGGTTTCCGTGCAGGAATGGCACAGAGACAATGCATAAATTAATACGCACTGCGCCATTCTTTTTGCCAAAGTAGCAAGAGGAAGGTGATCAAAAGGGTAAACTTGAACACCTCTCTCTTTTTGGTTCTGATTGATGCAGATTAACATACATGTTGAGGTCTTCAGGCTACTTTGGGACAGCACTGCCTAAGGAATGTCACAGCATCCTAGAGCTGCACTCTGTACAAGGAAATAATGTCAGAAAGTCTGGCTGTGTAGGCTGCATGTTCTAGGGACTCTTGATTGCGCTGTCTCATCACTGACTACTCACAGTTGAAAATAGCTTGTGCAAAATCTTATTTTGATACTCGTGGGAGCAGAGTTGAATATGATGAATTATATAGTCTTAGCAATTACTGTCAAAGTCTTGTCGTTTTGAAAGGAGACATAAAACGCTCAGATTTACAAATGCAAAAAAAAATAAATGGAAAATGAGGAAAAAGCTGTTTCAAGGTAATTCCTATAAGATACAACAAAAGGAACACACAGGCAAGAAGAACAGTTATGGGTTTTTCTGCCTTCTATGAGGTCCACAGCAGTTTAAATGCACACTGTCTCAAAGAGAAATCAAGCTGAAAAGAAGATGTATTTCCAGGCTAAAGGTAGAATTTCACTCTCCAGTCCTACAGTTTGGATAGATTAAGGGAGCAGGGAGAACAGAGCAGGTGATGTGCAAGCTGTGGGCTTTACAATTAATCTGTCATCTTGAACTTTCTCTTTGCTGCTCCAGCAATATATGTGCTGTGGAAGTCTGTGCACACAAATGTGCTCCACTTCAGAAGCAGTGATCACTGCAAACAGTATGCATGCACCCATTTTGTTCCTTTGCTTATCCAGATCCCTTTTGATGTGGTTTTATTTTTAAATTCTGCATTTTGATTCAACTGTGAAGTCTGATTCCAATTCCACTGCAATGTTGTAAACTGGAAATAACAGCATAAACTAATTTGACTCCACAGCAAAAACCTGCAGCTAAGATTAGCTACAGAGATCAGAGCTGCAAATGTGTGGAGACAAGCTTGCGCAGATGCAACGAGATTTAAGTCAATAAAACAACATGACAGCCTGGCCGAGGGAGAATGAAGCCAAGGACATCTTTGTAGCCCAGTAAAGCCTATTGTGGCAGTGGGAAAATCCTGAAAAGGCAAACAGGACCAGACATTAGCTTAGTCAAACTGGGAAGCCTCAGGTCACCTTATCCAGGGGCAGCCAGCTACTGTACTGCATGACAAGCAGTGAGGCTGTCAGTCTTCTTGATGTGGTACTGAAAATAGCTGCTCATGCAAGAGCTGAATGTCCAAGGATCAGTCAGTGTGATGAGAATTTGAGAACCTAGAATTATTTGGGAAGATGCCAGCGGGTATCACTGCCACTCACATGAATGCATTTGTTATCTGGGGTGGAGGACCTGGGGCTCTCTGCATTGCCTAAGAGTGAATTGGATCACAGGCAGAAGCATGGAATTTGTTGATAAAATGTGGCTGCATGATTGAAAATCTGTAATAAGAAATACCTGTGGTCAGATTCTCTTCGTGGTATAAACACTCATCATCACTGTCAGAAGTAATTTCTGCAAAGGAAGATGTGAAGGAGGAAGTGAGGAAGGTACTTTGTATTTTCTGGCATGACAGACATATTTCATATTAGAAGGGCAGGAGGCTGCGAGGACTTCATTCCAGTTCGTGTGTCAGTGCCATCCCTGAGAAAATGCCCAGTTTTCACTGCGATCGTGGACAAGCTATGAACATTCATTTATTCCCATAAATAGTTTCTATTATTTAATATTAAAAAAAATAAATTACAGCATCACAGAAGTTTCTGATCTCAAAACTGGTATTATTAGCACTCAGAAGAGGCACAGCCAAACCAGAAAATGTACTATGGCCCATGTAGGTTCCAGCAGAAAGGCTGAGACTGAGATTGCTGGGAGGAATGGCTGACATGCCAGCAGGCTGTGGTGCCATCCAGCATGATCTGGACAGGCTGGAGATTTGGGTGGGGAGACATTGAATGAACCAGAATAAGGACACTGTAGAGTTTGGCATCTGGGCAAGGACAACCTCAGGTTGGGAACTGACACGTTGGAGACCAGCGTAAGAGAGAGGGACCTCTGGATCCTGGTGGCCAGCAGGATGACCATGAGCCAGCAAACTGCAAGAAGACCAATGGCATCCTGGGGTGGATCAGAACAGGAGTGGTTAGCAGATTGAAAAAGGTTCTCCACCCCGACTCTACTCTGCCCTGGTGAGATCACATCTGGAATATTGTGTCAAGTTCTGGGCCCCTCAGTTTCAGAAGGACACAGAACTGCTTGAGAGAGAGTCTCAACGCAGAGCTACAAAGGTAATGAAGGGAGTGGAACATGTCCCTTATGAGGAAAGGGTGAGGGAGCTAGGTGTCTTTAGCTTGGGAGAAGGAGACTGAGGGGTGACCCCATTAATTAATATGGAAAGGGTGGGTGTCAGGACGATGGAGCCAGGCTCTGCTCAGTGGCATCTAATGATAGGACAATGGGGCAACGTGTGTCAGCTTGAACTTAGGAGGTTCCATATAAATATAAGAAGGAACTTCTTCATGGTGAGGGTGATGGAGCACTGGAATGGGCTGCCTAGGGGAGTCTCCTTCTCTGGAAATGTTTAAAACCCACCTGGCCATGTTCGTGCGTGCCTTGATCTTGGTGATCCTTCTGTGGCAGGGAGATTCTACTATATGATCTTTCAAGGTCCCTTCCAATCCTTAATGTTTGTGATTTTGTGATTTTTTTGGATATTTTTTGTGGTGCAGAGTCTTTCAAATGATTGTATCTGTGGCCTACAGCCACCAGTGCTGAGTATTGAAAGAAAATGTTTATATTTCAGTGAAGTAACATTATTTTGACCTTAAGTTGATGCTGGTCCTTTGTAGTGAACAAACTATAATGAAAATTTGAAGTAATAATTTTATTTTTAGAAAATACGTGATCTACAAAAACAGGTTTGTGAGGCTCCAACTACTACTTTATGGTGTATTGACCATGCGTGTGATCAACCATTACCTCAAATGCCTATCTATCCTGAATGTTTTCACTGTGTTTTCATAGACCAGCACATAGTAATTTTGCTGGCTGTGATTGATTCCTTCACTTTTTAATGATGCAAATTGAGTTGGGTAGATCTAAATCTAAAACAGTTCTAAAAGAACTGTGTGTTGCTTTTCTCTTTGCACACTCTCAGATATACAATCCCGATCTATTAAAATGATAATTTTTTTGACTAACAATAGAGGAGAACTGCTGTAGTCAGAAATGGGAGACGATAACATGTGAAATGAATTGATAAACCTCTGTTTAAGGTAGGACACCGGGCTTCTCTCTGAATGGTATTGATTCATTCATTTGGAGCTAGATTTGGTGGCTCTCAGTAATAATACTGTTTCATATTTCTTGAGTTACTGAAAATTAAACTGCAATGAAAGGAGTCCTTAATAAGACTCTGCTCATAAGAATATTGAATTTATGCTAAAAGAAGGAAGGAATCTATATTAGGAGAAAATTATGTGATCTAGCTATAAGATGAGACTTCAAATGTGTTTTTTAAATAACTTCTCAAAGTTGGCATAAAAAATTCTAGCTTCTTTCACACTGAATCACTAAGAATGTGCATAAAATATTTTGAATAGAAGGTCATCACATTTTAAGGACTGTAGGTCTTTAAATTTTAATTGAAATTTTAGAGGGCAATTTTCTTTCTTTTCTCTGCATAATGAACAAAACCAGATAATATTTTTCATTCCACACATAACATGAAATCATAAAACCTCTTTAAAGGTTGCAGACTATAGTTCTACTAATAAACTTAGCTGTCCTGACAACTGATTTGACTAAAATACCGAGGACCATGCTTTCTCAAAATCAGATCAATTCTATATACATTGCTAAGAGAAGTTTCAGTGCTTATACAATTCTGTCTCTTTGCAAAGATTTTGTTAGTAACAGATTAATTAGAAATACTATAACTCCAAAATTTCTCAAGTAATTCTGATTTTAAGATCAATTCTTGAAAAATGAGATATAGAAAGTGAAATTTAATTAGTTGAAAATCACTTAGAGATGCACCTTCTCATGTATCAGGTATGTCAAGTCATGACAGATAGCATCCTCTGATCCACCTGGTTATGCCTTCATCAATGGCTATCAACTTGGTCAAGTATGAATTTCCCTTTGTAAAGCCATGCTGACTGTCCCTAATGACCATCCTATCCCTGATGTTCCTAGAGACATCCTGGGATGGAGGTGAGGCTGACCGGTCTACCTGGGTCTTCCTTCTTTCTTTTGTTGAAGATCGAGGTGACATTTGCTATCCTCCAGTCTCTAGATACCTGTCCTGATCCCCATGACTTCAAAGAGATGACAGAGAGTGACTTAGCTATGACTCCCACCTTCTCCCTTAGTACTCGTGGGTGCATCCTGTCTGGGCCCATGGATTTGTTGACGTTCTGTTTGTTCAACTGATCCCTAACCCAGTCCTCATAAACCAAGGCAGGCTCCTCTCTTGCCTCAACTTCCTCTGGAGTCTTAGCAGTCTGGGGCTTGATATCAAGACAGCCTCCAGAAGTATAGACAGAGGCAAAGAAAGGATTCAGTATCTCTGCTTTCTCTGTATCCTCTGCCTCCAGGGTACCCACCTCATTCAGCAGGGGGCCTACATTGCCTCTAGGTTTAGTTTTACCTGCAGTGTATTTGAGGAAGCCCTTTTTGTTGCCCTTGACTTCTCTTGCAAGGTTTAATTCCAAGGAGGCCTTGGCTTTTCTAGTTGCATCCCTACATTCTCTCACCAGTCTTATGGCCCCAAGTGGCCATCCTCTCCTTCCATGGCCTATAGTCTTTCTTCTTCTTCGGTTTCCCCAGCAACACCCCCATGTGAGCAGTATCATAGAACCTAATACAGATTACACATAAATGCATCCAGAGGGTCTTAAAAGTCTCAGAGAAGTAGAGTCCACAGCCTCTTCAGGCAGCCCATTCCACTGCTCTCTCACCCTTAGAATAAAGTACTTCCTCATATTGAGATGGAAGTTCCTGTGCTCCACTTTACACCCATTGTCCCTTGTCCTATCCCAGGGGGCAAGTGAAAAGAGATTGTCTCTTTCTTCATGTATTTATAGCCAGTGATTAAGATCCCTCATAATCGTCCCCTCTCCAAGCTGAAAAGTCCCAGATCTCTCAAATCTCTTGTCATAGGCAAGTGCTCCAGTCCCCTAATCATCCTTCTGGCATATGACATCCTCATTCCCATATCTACAACAAATATTGCTGTAATAATTGTCCCAACCATTTGTGCCAACCCCAGAACTCTAAACCATGCAAAAGTAAGTTATATGGCTTTAATTATTTAAGGCTACAATATTGAAATAGCTGAGAAAAATGGGTTCCTCTCACAGAGGTTATCCTTCTGAGGCTTCCTTCTAATATGATTCCTCTTATTTTAATGTATTTGGCACCTTCATCATGTCATTTTGTGGTCAGTTTTTGTCTTGAAACCCATAGACTAACATTCTCAATTAGAAACTTCAGAGTTGTTTAAATCTCTGGGTCACTGAGGTACAGTTTCAGGGCACTGGGGTTTCCCACTGTCAACAAATGATTATATTCTGGTTAGATACAGTATTAAGATGGCATTACCATATGGTTGTAGACTACACTGAAGTCAAACCCAGCAAGGTCAGCTCAGGAATGCATCTGGTTTCCTATTGCAGAAGAAGGTGCTCCACACTAGGTGTCCTACGCATCCTACACGTTCACAATAGAATTACCACAGTTACGGGGATCCTTCTTGTGATCTAAAGCAGGACAAGCAGTAACGTGAGATGCAATGTTCCATAGATTTCTGCATTCTACTTTTTTGCACAGAGGCCACATCAGGAACAGAGGCTTTCACAGTGTTGTGAAAGCTGATAATTACATGGATGTTAGTGTCTAAAATAGATCTAGCTCCTCCATTAGCTAAGTTGAGTGATAAACCTCTCCTTTTCTACTGCATTCAGCTGCATGCTTCAAAAGACAAACTAAATCTTTGCATCCAGTTCTGCTGACTGAACCTGCTGGAGGGTCCAAGTTTTCTTTTTGTATCTTTGGATGCATTTTAAAATGGAAAACATATCTGCAACTGATAACCTCAAAAGAAAGTAAGGGATTTTTTGTTCTATTTTATTTTTAATTTAAGAAATCTACACACTCCTAGAGCTTGGAAAAGATGCCCTTTGAATTATGGATGTCAAGACTGAAATGACAACTAATTAAATTAACCTAAGCTCCTTGTAAATATTTTTAAATAAATAAGTAACAACCTGCTTTCATTTACTGAAAGTCAAGATGAAAGAATGCTGTGTCTTTGCTAAGATATCAAAGTGCAGAAAGAATTTGGAGAAGAAATGGAGTGCTAATTTTTACTGAAAGAAAAAGTATTGCTAAGGGAACTACTTTGGAACCATATGTCTTAGACATAAACTGGCAATAAAGGAGAAAACTGCTGCTGAGAATGTGAGACATGCAGCTGAAGGGCTTGCTCCTTTTCAGAGATATTCAAATCATTTGACCTCATTGGAGATACATTTCACATCCTCATTTTGAGGCTCATATAATTTGTTGAACTGAGCTTGACACCGTTCACTGCATTAGAAGAAACAGAACACATTTGAAAGTAAGCCGTGACACTAAGTTTATAGTATTGCTAAGTGAAACGAAATCATCAGTAGAGTTCATTTGGAGTTTATTTGACACCTATTCTAAATGCAGGGCTCATGAGCATTGTGCTGAAGTCTTGCTCCTGGATCTGTGTGGTTTGGTCTGTTGTGTATAGATACCTCAAGTAGTGAGGTGGTTTAGTACTGGAGTTTGTGGTTGGAGTGGAGTGTTTGGTTTACTTTTGGGATTAGTGATTTTTAAGAAGTATTTCCCGACCTAAATGACTCCATGTAATGACTAGACAATGCACCACGCTTCCTCAGTGCTGTGGTTAGCGTTCAAAAGATACACAAGGTTTTGGATTGAAAGAGGTTTAAGGCATACTCTGGCTAGGAAACAAAAGTCTTCTTGCTTTTAGGGGACCTGAAGACACCTTTTTTTCCCATCCCATTAAAGAAATTCCATACCCGTTTTGTTCTGTCACCCACTGAAGATTGAGCTAATTTCTACAAAGTAGAATAAGGGAATCAGCTTTTTCCTTCTCTTTTGGTAACCAGCCCACAGCCTTTCAGTCAGGGTGCATATCTGGGAAATAAGATGAATGTTGGAACTCAATATATAGGCAATGGCCATGAGGTTTCTCGGTCCATTCAGTCTTGATTTTAGAAGAAAATGGCAGTTTTAACTTTATTTTGCCTGGAGTTTTTAGCCTCATGGGCATCTGTTGACAATGTCTGTCATATCAACCTCCTTAGGGTACATAAGACTCCCTCAGCTTGATAGAAAAGAATTTGGAGATGGACTGATCTGAAATATCAGTCAGAGTACTATTTGCTTACGGACTTATACCAGCACTGCTCACTAAATAAGCTGTGAGAGTGACATATTTGCTTAACATGTCTGAATGCACAGTTTATATATGTATTTAGAAATGTGTATGTATTTAGAAACATGTGTTGTAAGAGAAGTTGCTGACCGCTTAGGACTCCTAAACATGCACAGTCTTGGGTTGGTTTTGGGTTGGTTTTGGTTTGTTTCTTAAAGGAATGAAAAGTGCAGACTTTCCCACCGAGCCCATTATCCACATGTGCCAATACAGACAGGTAGCTGAACAGCAGCCAGCAGTGTTCCCAGGTGGCCAGGAGAGCCAGTGACATCCTAGCCTGTATCAGAAATAGCCTGGCAGCAGGAGAAGGGAGGTGATCATCCCCCTGTATTGGGCACTGATCAGGCCGCATCTTGAGTACTGTGACCAGTTCTGGGCACCTCAGTACAGGAGAGAGATATCGAGGTGCTGGAGCGAGTGTGGAGAAGGGCAACGGAGCTGGTGAAGGGCCCGGAGAATAAATCTTATGAGGAGCAATCGAAAGAGCTGGCGCTCTTTAGTTGGAAAAGCAGGCAGAGAGACCTCATTACTCTTTACAACTACCTGAAAGGATGTTGTGGAGAGGTTGGTGCTGGTCTCATCTCGCAAGCAATTACTGATAGAACAAGAGGAAACGGGTTCAAACTATAACAGGGGAGGTGTAGACTCAACATTGGGAAAAGATTTTCACAGGAAGAATGGTCAGGCACTGCAACAGGCACTCAGCCATAGGGAGGGGATTGAGTCGCCATCCCTTGAGGTGTTTAAAGATCATTTGATGTGGCATTGAGGAATCTGGTTTTAAGGATGAACTTTGTAGAGTAGGGTTGATGATTGGACTTGATGATCCCAAGGGTCTTTTTCAATCAGAGTGATTCTAAGATTGTAAAATGTATTAGGTAAAGATGGAATAAGCTCACTTCCTTGCTCTTCCTCTCACAAGCCTCCTTTAGAATTATGGTAAAAAATGGTGGCATGGAAGTCTTTCTTGCAGCATTTGTCAAAGCCTCAATGCTGAATTGTTACACTATGATGTGGTGACAGATAATACAACACACCGCTTTCCCAACTAATTACCCATGTAATATTTCAGATGAGAGAAGTGCTGAAGAACTAAATGGATGTGTTATCCCTGTGCGATTTTGATGAAAAGAATTAATTCTATCTGTTCTGTGTTTTGCAAACCATATTTCTTCTTCCTCTGACTACCTTCTTCTATTATGTAAGGACAATGTATTTGTCACATTTTCTTGTTATCCAAAAGTAGGTAAACCAGGGTATCTTCTTAAGACTGAGACCCTAGAGTTCAGAAAGATATCTCCTACAGAAAAAAAAACCACAACCACCCTCTATTTTAGTTAAAATAATTGCTACTTCTGACCTATAAATTATTATCCAACTCTTAATTCATTTAAATATTTATATTATTTGAAACACTTAGGTAGTAATTAGGACAGAAGCTAAACAGTATTTTCAATTGTTGGGGTGAATGGTTTTAAATTACCTCAGTTTGACCTCTTTTGCTTTGAGATTGAGTGTTTATTTTGAACCAGGATCAAACAAACTGACGGGAACGCAAGAGAGGTAACTGGTCTGACTCTGAAACAGAAACAAGCGTGCAGCCGCTCGCAGTCCTCTGCAGCTTCATTCATGTGTAGTCCATAGTCAAAAGCAATAATTAGGTGACAGAAAATGTAGGGAAAGCAAAGATGAGGAACAGAAGAGCTGTGCGTGGGAAGGAGAAAGACTTCAAGAAAAGGAAAAGTCTTTTTCTTGTTCATCTATGAACCAAGAGCACTGTCTTTCTTTAAAACTTTAGTAAGAACACATTTCTGTTTATACAGCTAGAAAGGCTGGTATTTGTCCTATTCGTTTCCTCATTGAATTAATGATTCTTGTCTGACTGGAAGAAAAACTGGACAAATAAGATTACAGTTGGCACAATCAGACTGATAAATTTGTTACATTCAGAATCTTGTTATATGCAAAAGGACAGCTTAAATATGAAGGTCAGAAACTTCTTGTTCATTAAATTAATGATGAAATGAAGTGTTTGAAAGAGACGCCTACATATTACCATTATTAGTCGTGCTGCAATAGTCAAGATCAGCATGGACACTCCCATACTCAAATTCAGCCCTTTTTTCTGGTGTTATGGTCAACACACAACACTTCCCTGAGTCCTTCAGCATTCAAAACCCCCTGCAGTGTTTGCCTGGCTTCTCTTGTGAAAACACCCAAAACTCAGCAGCTGCCTTCCCTTCTACACCAAGATTTCCTGTTCAGGGAACCGCAGATCACCCAGAAACCTTGATAAAATAGTGTTCAGGGACCGGCACTCTCGCTTGCTGTGTGCACTTTGGGCACCTCAGTACAAGGGAGATATCAAGGTGCTGGAGCAAGTGCAGAGAAGGGCAACAATGCTGCTGAAGGGCCTGGAGAATAAATCTTATAAGGAGAGATTGAGAGAGTTGGGGTTGTTTAGTTTGAAGATGAGGAGGCTAAGGGGAGGCCTCATTGCTCTCTACAACTATCTGAAAGGACACTGTAGAGATGCTGGTGCTGGCCTCTTCTCACGGGTAATTAGTGACAGAACCAGAGGAAAGGGCTTCACACTTCAACAGGGTAGGTTTAGACTAGACATCAGGAAGAAATTCTTAATGAGAAGAGTGGTCAGGCACTGGAATGAGCTGCCCAGGGTGGTTGTTGAGTCACCATCCCTGGATGAGTTTAAAAATCTTTTAGATGTAGTGTTGGGGGATCTGATTTAAGGGTGATCTTGTAGAGTAAGGTTGATGGTTGGAGTCAATGATCCCAAGGGTCTTTCCAACTGAATGATTCTATGATTCAAGTCCTGTCTGCTCCATCCAACATTCTAATCATAGAGTCATAGGATCACAGAATCATTATATTGCTGTATTATAGAGCTGGACTTTGAAGAAATTGTGATCAATGAATAACATTTCTTTAAAGAAAGGCTAAAGTAACTTTCTTTGTGGCTTGAAACAGTGTTCCTATTACAGCAACTTTCAGCATATTAGTTAAAAAAAAGTATAAATTCTCTTTACTCTTTCCTAAATCTTGCACTTTCAACTGTTCCCAACAGTAAATTGCAGCCCAACAAAATCTAATTGCTCGATGTGCAACCTGAGAGACATTTACAGAGAAATTAGAAACTCTAATTATCTGTTAACTCTCCTTCATTTCTGTTACGTTTGCAAATTTACCTTCCCATACATTCAGTTTTCTGTCTACTGCTTTAATTTTGGCTTTTCAGTATTAGTAGTGCTAAACCACTGTGCAGATGCATCAATATACTGTTAAACTTTCCAAAATTACCATAAATCAATTTGTTTTCCCTGATGTTTATGTTGCAATTGGAATTCTGAGAACAGGTGTGTTACATGTTATTATCGAGAACTTTATGACAAAAAGATCAAGTTAAATGACCCAAATATTAATGGGACAGGAAGGAAAATTCTCTTTCCTGCTGCAAAAGTGAAAGTAATGGATTTTACCTGCAAAGTATTTGCCTCAATGCCCTTTCAGATGTTGCTACAGCTAATGAGATAATGAGACTGTTATTTTTCTCAGCCTACTACACACTGCCGAGGGTATTGATTACAGAAGGATTTTGTAATTTACCTATTATTTAGGGTCTAGCATTTTCATTTATTAACATCTACTATGAGAAAAGCAGTAAGTCTCTTCAGACTCTGAAGATGTATATGATCACAAAATCCTCTGACAAAGACTTACGAGATAAATGGGAAGTAGTTAGGAAGGTGTGCTTTCTTGACTTCCTTTTGAATTTGTTCTCTTTAATTCCATGTGATATGTCATCATTCCTTAATGGAAAGGGCTGAAAGGAATCCACTGCTAGTACTGTGACTTGATGACTCACACTATCAATAGACCCTGTAAGCAAATGAATCTTGCCCACTGGGTGTGCAGCTGTTCATTGGGTTAGAGCACGACATTGAAAATACAGCTGTCTGGGATGTAGTTCTGCTGTTGGGAGGCATTATAACTTGTTCATACCCTGAAATCCTTGCAGATTCCTACATTGCTTGTATAAACTTGTTCTGTTCCTTACTTAGAAGTATTTGTGTCTTCATACAAAGAGTGACGTGTTATTGAGGCAACTGCCCGTACGTATGTGTACAGTTACACATTTCTTTTCCTCATTTCCTTCTGTGTTTGAACATTGATATATCAAAGCTACTCAAAGTGCTGTGACCTCTGAGCTCTGTCTGGTTGAACCTTGTCTAGAATCACCAAAAACATCCACCTGCTTAGTGAGGCAGAGCTGGTAAGTTTACATGCAGTGATTTGTTCAGAGGGTAAACTCATGGGAAGGGTGATCAGACCCTGGAATGGACTGCCCAGGGCAGTGGTGGAGTCCCCATCCCTGGAGGTGTTTAAGGACAACCTGGCTGTGACCTTTAGTGCCCTCATCTGGCCGATGTAATGAAGTTAGTTCATGTATTGGGCTAGAAGATCTCAGAGGGCTTTTCCAGCTTCAATAACACTGTGATTCTGTGCAATATGCATCAAGCTACTGTAACAACATAAAATCCATCATGTGGATATGCTTTCCTAGGACCTCTTTATGGCTCTTTAAATGTCCTTATTGCTTCTTATTGCAGTGTGCTCTTGTGGCCAAGAGGGCCAAAGACATCCTGGGGTGATGTTATCATGGTGGTGGTTATCAGTGAGGTGGTTATCAGATCAGAAGAGGTTCTTCTCCCCCTCTGCTCTGCACTGATGAGACCACATCTGGAGTATTGTGTCCAGTTCTGGGCCCTTCAGTTCAAGAGGGATGTGGAGCTGCTGGAAGGAGTTGCACATGTGTGTATATGTGTGTGTGTGTGTATATATATATACACACACACATACATACATATATGTTTGTGTATATATATATAATTTTATAAGGAATATAAGGTATAGGAAACATCTCCAAAAGGTATTATGTTTAAGACTTGAAAATCTGGATATCTCCCATGATACAGAGAGTACACTAACAGAAAGTGCTATAATTTCTTTATTATTTCTTTTTTATTCATAGATACATAAATCTGCAAATTGAAAATCTGTCTTTCAAAATACTTCTGTTCCAAAATTACATTCCTGTTAATCCATACATGAGCTGTGAAAACAAGAATTCAAATTCCACTCTTCTTTCATGCTTATGTAGGCTTTTCAGGAAGAATTGATTACATGACTGCGTGCTAGAAACCTTGCCTGATTGTTCCCCATTATATCAGCTGGTCTAATAAAAGATATTGCCTCTGCCAACAAACCTCATTTCTTCCCTCTGAAACTGCTTTAGAAACTTCTCTGCTTGCCTGAAGAATACCAGAGGAATGATGATTACCCGGCAACCAGTCACCTAAGAATGATGCACCTAACGCTGGAAAATGTATCCAACATGAAATATGCTCTAAGTTTATATCAGCGATGGAATAACTTTGCATCATTTAGCATCATAAATCCATGTTGCCTTTTTACACTTTTAGTGATAGGCAAATAGTTTATTAATAAATGGTGATTTGTTAATATGACCTACTTAAAGAAGTAAGAAGCTCAGGATGACCACCGAAATGAGACCTGATTGTATGGTAGCTGAAAAAAATTGTTAAATAAAAATGAACTTGGTTTCTATTTTGGTATCTGTTAGGTGCCAATTAACAGGAGATAGTGTACCAGTGCAAATTTGATTATACTAATCCTATTAATTTTGCATATGCCATGTGATAAAAAATTATGCTTTCAAAGGATCACTTGAAGTTTGCACATGTAATTATTACCTCTAATGAATTTCGGATAATAGGTGGACAGGACAACAGCATTTTGTGAAAACAAAATGATCATACCCATACATTCCATACTGAGAGTATATTTTGATTTACAGTAGGATCTAACCTTCCCATCTTAAATTTTGCTTCTGTAGGCTTGTCTTCTGAGGAAGAAGATCCTACATCATCAAGCTGAAGATATTGTCTGAATGACATTGCTGGACATGGAACTTTGGTACAAATATGAAAAAGGTGCATCTGATTGCCACACAAGTGGGAATTTGGTCTTTAAGGGGGATCCATAAACGTGTCCTTAAAAGAAAACAATGAAAGCAGCTGTTTTCTTGTACCCAACAGTACAGTGAATTGAAAAGTTATTCGAGGGCCCAGCCCAGGACTATACCTCCCAGTCTTCCTGCAGCAGCATGCCTGCAACCAGAGCTACCCCACTGGGCACCCAAGCACCTTTCTGAGAAGGCAGTACCTGGACAGGAAAGTCAGCTGAGTAAGAGTCACGTTTTTAATTCCACTCCTCAAATTTTCATTTGAATTGTTCTTTTTTAGATTTAGAATGTTTCCTTTGCCTGTTCATAAGATTTCTTACATATCTTAATTTCTAAAGGTATCTGCCTCTAAGCTAATCATTCCAAGCATTTCTTATAATCAGTGGAGTTCTAATTAGTATCATCTAAGGTAATTATTTGCATCCTGAAGCAGATATCCAAACAAAGCTGAATTAATTGCATTTCAAATGTGGCTGTTTCTTGCCATTTGGCCACAAAGAAAATACAAAGCTGCTAATTTAGTGGCCATAATCTATATTACAGAACCCTATACTTGGTTATGATTAGCTGTAGAGTTTTCACTTTAAAGCTTTTTTCTCTTTTTAAAACTAACCTTTGGCAGTTGTTTAAAACCAATTTTTGTAAAAACTTAGGTAATTTGTATAGCTTCCTCTTGTGCACTCTTTGAGCTCCCATAGATGCTGCAAAGATTTTGACTTGGGGATATTTTATTTTTTTACATCTGGTTATCAGAATCTAATTTCAAAGTAATCTGAATTTTAATATATAAGACTGAGAACAGCTCTGAACTGATTAGTGATTATCTCACTTCATGTTTCAATTACACCAGTTTTACAGCTCTCAGTATGAAACTCAGCTGGTCTGTGGCAACACTTTGTCCTCTGCTGGGACATCCCCAGAGAACTGGTGGTGGAATGAAGCTTAGGTGCACTCTCTATACCAGTTTACAGCAGTCAGTGTGCTTTACTTTTTATGATCTGACCATATGTGGTCAGTCCTTGTCCAGATGCCCATGTGTACCACCTGGGTTGCCATTAACATCATGGGTCAAGACCTCAACTATATTTTGACCAAGAACTTTTAGCTAAAATGTCAGGCACAAAGGGAAGGTTTAACAAATCCACTGATGATTCTGTAGAGAGTGTGGTCTGGTTGAGGGTGTCCCTGCTCACTCCAGGGGGGTTGGACTAGATGATCTTCGGAGGTCATTTCCAGCCCAGTACATTCTATGATTCTATGATTGATAGCCACAACTGCCTCAATTTGGGGAAAAAAGGCACGAAGACATTTTAATTTATTTCCCCCCTCACACACATCAGCGAAAAACAACCCCATAGATGAAGAAAGAAGGAAGCTCTGTTTTGATGTACCCACTTGTATTTACTCCAGGAAACTATGCCTTCATCTGTATGCATTGGGAGCTTTAAGATTTAATTGTAATTGTAAGGATGGAACTGTATTTTTCTAATGCAAAATTTGTCCAAACCACTGACAAAAGCGGTTGGCACGTCAGCTGGACATAGTTCCGTACTGTGCAGTCTAGCTCGCTCCATATACTCCTCAATAGTTTGCTTAACGTGCTTTAAAAGACTGCAATATCTTGCTGTCTCAGCACTGTACAGCTGACAAGATCTTGAAGATCTTGTTGACTTTGTTATTAACTATTTACAATTTCCTCTCCCATGAAAAATTGTGGGGCTTTAACTGTCTTGTCTTGTTTCTTTTCCATTCAAAAACCTCTCTTGTAAACTGAGCTGAAATTCTGGTTTAAGATCAGTCCTGGGTTAAAAAAACGTAATTATGTTTAGACATTGAATGTGTATTCTTTGCATGTCTTTAAGCTAGAAACTTTGAGATAAATAATTACCTCCTAAAATAAAAAAAGAACAAAGCATAACTGGACTACAAAGACAAAAGATTCAAGAGTCAGTTTGGAAGTCACTAGGTCAGCACAGCTGCAACCAATATGCCATTAAAGGCTCCGTAGGTAAGACATGAAGCCTTATTTCCTGTCTCTGCTACCATGTATTGCAAGAGCAGAACTACAATTGGAAGTGGAAATGCCAGCATTGTATTTGCTTTACAGTTACAAGAAACAAGTCTTGAAAAAATCGTTCATAGAAACAGAATATTATTGCTGATTGTTTCCTAGTGCTCACTTCCATTAGGAACAGCAGGGTTCTGTGTTGTCTATGCACTTTTTTACAAGCTTCAAAGTGTGTGTGATATTTTTGTTTTCACTTTGCACCGGAGGATGCTGCATTTTCAGTCACCTCCTGAACTGTTTGCAAAGGTAGCATCTGAGAAACTCTCAGGCTTCTCCTTCATTTCTTCTCTGTTTAAACTATGAGAAAAGACAATATAAAACCCCCCAAACCAAACAGGTAAGTGTACAGTGAGAGGCAGATGTAGAAGGAATTATGGCAAACTAGTGATCAGTCTCCAGCAAGTTCTGTGAACAGCTATGGAATAGTTTAAGTCAGTTGACCTGAAGAATCTTAGAAAATGCTCTTCTATTTGTCTTAAGAATCTCGAGTTTGAATTTGTGTGTGGCTTCCGCACAACTGTGTTGATAACAAATACACATTCAGAAGTGTTCCCTTTTTGGAGATTATCAGCAGTAGCCTTTGGTCTTCAGGTTAAGTACTTCACCTGTTTAAAAAGGCTAAGACACTACTCTGCATTCTATCAAGATTTGAGTACAGGCTTGTGATAAGAGTGTAAATGAGGAAAACTACTGAACTTCGCAATGCTTTCCACGTTTCAGGGCCTAATTAAGCCTGCATTAAGCAGAGATGTTCCTTTCAACTTGAGATTTACACCAATCCAGATGTCTAATCCAGGTATAGATTTCTCATCCCTTCCAAAGAAAAGCAACCTAAAACCAGTCCCCAGAACAGCCAGTAGTTTCGCAGTTAAGACGTTGTTATGGAGATCCTCAGTTTTTGACAATAGGATTAGATTCATGTCAGGGGTACTGTACCTCTGGAGTGTAACTGGAATTTTCCTGATGCATCCAGTTTAACAATTGACTAATGAAAACATAACAAGTGTTTTACAAAGACAAAATCAGCTCCAGATTCCTAGTGATCCTCCGTGTGGTGGAGGTTCACTCTGTAAGCAGATCCTAACTCTAAGCATTGCTGAACTTCAGAAGATGAGTCATGTCCTGCGATACTGCCCTCGGCACCCTCTGCTGTCTGTCATACCAAAAGGGTCCTAGCTGGCATTTGGACATGAGTGCAGTTTCTTCCTCAGCCTTGCCACATGCCTTTCTGACTGCACCCGGGGTTATTTGTGCACCACATCTACCCGTGGTGCTGCTCTGCAGAATCCATTGGGGACATCTTGCGGTGCAGAAGTTTTCATCCTCTAAAGGTGACCTGCATGAGATTTGTAGCTCCAGGAGCTTCAATGCCTTACGTGTGTGCATACACACGTGTGTACAATGATAATGTTCTGTTCATGTTCCAAGGCAGACAAATTGAAGAGCTAATGAAAGCCCCTGTTTCGCCCTGCTTGATGACCTTTCTTCTTTGGGTCAGTCACACGTATTTCTCAGATGACTAAGCAAGGCAGCCTACGTACTTTTGAGGACTTTTTGAGAAATGGGACTTGGTATTTGTAAAACAGTGTGAAAACCCTTTCTAATTTTCAAGCATGTTGTAAGCTTTGTTCCCCTATTTTTTCAGAGGACTGCGATACTACAGTGCTGAGTGTTTTAGCAATGTCTGTGTGTAAATAACCATCAGAAAGCAAGGCCTTCCGTGGGATCCAGGGGTCCCCAGATGTTCTAAATGTGGTGAGCAAGTCACAAAGAGAAGGATGCACAGCTGTGGGGGAGGTTATTTACTTCTCCTGTTCAGCACCTCTGTGAATAGTAATTTCATTACTAAATACAAAATGAACAAAATGTAGAGGCCTGGCCTTTGAATCCAGCAAAATGGGTTCGCTACCTGCAGTGAGATCTGTTTGCCAACTGCCTGAACGGGTTCCAAGCAATTTGGAACACCTTGCTGTTCTTTAAGGCTTAAATGGTTTCATGGCAGTTGGGATGAATGAATTTCAAATTGGAAATGAATATTCTGAAATTGCGCCAGTGGGGGAAGAAAATGAATTACTGTACAGTGGTGTACTGGACATGGCCATCAGGGCCACCACCAGAGCTCAGTGGAGTCTCTTCCGACACCGCAGTGTAAGGTAACTAACAGATACAACTAAGTTCTTGGAATGGCTTTTTTTTTTTGGCTGAGTTGTTAAGAGATCATATCATTTTGTGAATCACACAGAATCACTGAATTATTGAGGCTGGAAAAGACCTCCAAGATCATCAAGCCCAGCCATGACCTCACATCACCATATTGGCCAGACCATGGCACTAAGGGGCCACAGCCAGGCTGCGCTTAAACACCTCCAGCAATGGGGACTACACCACTGCCCTGGACGAGTCCAGCCCAGGGTCTGATCCACTCTTGCCGTAAGGAAGGGCTGCCTAACATCCAACCTAACCTTGCCCTGGCAGCCTCAGGCCCTGCCCTCTCTTCCTGGCACTATCTGCATGAGAGAAGAGCCTGAACCCCACCTGACTGCAACCTCCTTTCAGGGAGTTGTAGAGAGGGAGAAGGTCCCCCCTGAGTCTCCTCTTCTTCAGGCTAAACAACTCCAGCTCCCTCAGCTTCTCCTCATCAGACTTTCCCTCCAGTCCCTTCCCCAGCCTCATTGCTCCTCTGGACCTGCTCCAGCTCCTCAATTTCTGTCTTGAAGCGAGTGGCCCAAAACTACCCCCAGTATTTGGGGGAGGCCTCACCACTGCCCAGTCCAAGGAGAGAATTACATCCATAGCACTGCTGGCCACAATATTGTTGATGCTAGAATGGGGGGTATATAAGGAAGCTACCCGAACAGCTAGAGATCTGGTTAGGAAAGCCAAGGCACAGTTTGAATTGGACCTAGCCAGGGAGGTGGAGGTCAAAGGGAACACCAAGAATTTCTACAGGTACATGAATGGTAAGAAGAAGACTAGGGAAGGTGTGGGCCTCCTCAGAAAGGAAACAGGTGATGTGGTTACAAGTGACATGGCAAAGGCTGAGGTTCTCAATGACTTCTTCACCTCAGTCTTCAGTGCAGAGGCCTCCAGCCACACTCCTGGAGTCATGGAAAATAACAGCAGGGACTGCAAAGAAGAACTGCCCATCATAAGTGAAGATCTGGTTCGTGATCACCTGAAGGACCTGAAAGTGCTCAAGTCCATGGGAATAGACGGGATACACCCAAGGGTACTGAGAGAACTGGCAGATGAGGTTGCTAAACCCCTCTCTATTCTATTCCAAAAGTCATGGAGGTCTGGTGAAGTCCCCACTGACTGGAAGAGGGGAAACAGAATTCCTGTTTTCAAGAAGAGCAGGAGGGAGGAGCCAGGGAACTACAGGCCAGTCAGTCTCACCTCTGTGCCCTGTAAGATCATGGAGCAGATCCTCCTGGAGGCACTACTGAGACAGGAGAATAGTGAAGAGGTGATTTGGCACAATCAGCATGGCTTCACCAAAGGCAAGTCCTGCCTGACAAACCTGGTGGCCTTCTATGAACAGGTCACAACATTAATGGATGAGGGGTGGGTGACGGATGTCATTTACCTGGACTTGAGCAAAGCCTTTGGCACTGTCCCACACCACATTCCGGTCTCCAAGCTGGTGGAACATGGCTTTGATGGGTGGACCACTCGATGGGTAAAGAACTGGCTTGATGACCGCAGCCAGAGAGTGGTTGTCAATGGATCCATATCCAAGTGGAGGCCAGCGACAAGTGGAGACCCTCAGGGATCAGTCCTGGCATACTGCGTCCAGTTCTGGAACCCTTATTATGAGAAGGATGGGAACATGCTGGAGCAAGTGCAGAGGAGGACCATGAGGATGATCAGAGGGCTGGAGCACCTCTCCTGTGAGGTCAGACTAAGACAGTTGGGGCTGTTCAGTCTGGAGAAGAGGAGGCTCCCAGGTGACCTTATTGTGGCCTTTCAGTATCTGAAGGGGGCTACAAAAAAGCTGGGGAGGGACTTTTTAGGATGTCAGGTAGCGACAGGACTAGGGGGAATGGAGCAAAGCTGGAGACGGGTAGATTTAGAGTGGATGTGAGGAGGAAGTTCTTCACCATGGGAGTGGTGAGAGCCTGGAATGGGTTGTCCAGAGAGGTGGTGGAGGCCCCATCCCTGGAGGTGTCTAAGGCCGGGCTGGATGAGGCTCTGGTCAGCCTGATCTATGGTGGGGTGGTAGGGGAGTTGGAACTGGATGATCAGGTGGTCTCTTCTAGCCCTGACTGACTGTATGACTTGGTCTAGGTGATCCTGCTGTGGCAGGGGATTGGACTAGATGATCTTTTGAGGTCCTTTCCAATCCCTAATGATTCTATGATTCTATGTTATTCACCTTGCAGGCCTGCTGGCTTCTGTTCAGCCAGTTGTCAACCAGTACTGCCTGGTTCCTCTCTTCCCTCTCTGTTTTCATAAGATTTACTTTTCTTGAAGAAATTATTTTTGCAGACAGTACAAGAAATCAGTTTCTAGAAGAGCTCATATTATGAAGTTCACGAAGAAACTCCCATGTCCTAGGCGTTCTGCTTTAGCATGTAGTGATCAGCAGCCTTGGTGTGTGTTTGAGATGCAGTCGTATTTTCATTATTAAGCACTGCATGAAACACCAAACCAAGTACCTTATTCAGTCTTTCTAAACTCAAAGAAATTTCAGCTTTGGAAAAATGAAGAGCTGTAAAATCAAGCTGGAGATAAGCAACATTCCTTACCACTGCAGAAGAAGAACATTGAACTCCCTATTTCCATGTAATCTTGCTGCAGAAACACACGATATAAATATATATGGGGTCATATTCCTACCTTCTTATGACTCGTGAAAGCAACTACTGTTCATCCAAAGCAGAGAAATATTTATAGGTGGATAACTGATTTCTTGTTTTTGTGCTGATTTTGCACAAAACAAAACTCTTTGGAAGATAAAAAGGATTCAAATTGCTGTAGCAGACTTGTGAGTGGAAATGTTCTCAGAAGTTTAGCAAATCAAATCCCATGGGGAAAGAGCAGTTTTTATTTGCTGTGGATTGTTGACCTCCAGAAATATTTTATCCTTTATTTATTCTGAATTATTAGCTCTTCTTCATAATTAGAGGCTTTTTGCTACTGTAGAATAGAATAAAAGAATAAACAACTTAAGTAATTCACCTTATAATCACCAGAAGAGACATCCACAATGACACCTTTGCTAAGGTAACTGTCAGGAATGGTTGGCTCACAGATGTCCTGATAGTGGTCCTCTTTTTATGTCCATAATTTATTTTAATTTTCTAGCCCCTTGCCTTGCAGAAACAGGTCATGTAGCCTTATTTGAATAAAATTTGGATATAAGACTGTAATTTCATAAGAAGGCTATTACTTAATTTATTATTTAATGATTGGTTAAGGAAGCAAATACTTAGTAGTAGAAAGAAAATACTGTGACATGTTGGAAATGCTTTGTTGAAGGGGGAAATGGCAAGTAAACACAAGCAAAGGTAAGAGAATTAAGAGGGAAAACCAGATTTCTTTGAAAGGATCTGCGGAGGATCTTTTCTGCGTGGACCCCAAATGTGCTATTTGCAATATTGAATTTTCTTCGAAATTGCCACCCTGCTCTGAAATGAATAGAAGGGTGAACTGAGTTCCCCCTCAGTTTCTTAAAATCACTCATCATCTAGATTTTACGGTGTCAGCATGATAGGGACTATTTCAGGCATTTCTTCTCCCTGCTTCATTTACTGGGAGACATGTCAGGAGATTCACTTGGCCTGCAAATCAGAATTGAAGAGGCAGAGGAGGACAGTGACATGACTTCTAGCAGTCAGTCATTCATAATGTAGAAATATCCTTCAAAAGATCTGTGTCTGCCTCGGGTGGAATAGATGTCAAATTTGCCCGAAGGGTATGGATCAAAGACTGCTGCCGGCTCAGGCTGCAGACACAGAAACAGCCTACAGCTGAATTACCCTGTTCCTACTGAAGCAACCCACTTTTCTATGAAGTACCCACTAAACAGACGTTGCATAAAATACGGATTTAAATAAGTTTAAAATGTATTTTAATTATGTGCTCTGGCCTCTCAACTTCCTCTATGGCTAAAGAAACATATAACATAATTGTCAGTGATGGACAAATCCTCGTTGTCTCAGACCAGTGGGAAGAGGGAGGTTTAATCACTCTGCTGGTTTGGTTTTTTTTAATCTGGGTAAGGAATTGATTGACAATAACTTGTACTTTTAACTCATTGTTTGTATACAGATTTTGCCTGTTAGGAAGAAAACCCCTGTGGTCAAATTCTGCTTCCTACAAATCTTTTACTACTAGTAATATGTTTATTTTGCAAGGCACAAGAGGTTTAAATCTTGCTAGCTTCACAAAAAGTGTCTTGTAAATGGTTTGCAGCCATATTTCTTGGCTCAACTAAGTGTCTTGCAAAATAAGTCTCCTAGATTTTGACCATCTACTTCCTTAACTTGCCAATGGAGGAATTCTGTACTCTAAATCTGCCCTGTAATGAGGCATTTTGAGAAAAATTAATTAAATAGTAAAGGAAGTGAGTATCAGACACATGAATCTCAATTTCTCTCTCCCTTTAAATGCGAAATAACCCCAAACACACCTGAGGGTGCACCAAAAAGAGTGCAAGAGTAATATGGGATCATCCTGTGCCATATTTTCCACATTAAAATGATTTTGAGTCAGCTTCTTGGTGAGAGGCCACCACACTCAGCTCCTGTCTCTTGCTATTCATCCATGGGCTGATGCATTTGGTCTCTCTTAAGGATCACTTCAGAAAATTATGGCTGCAGTTCTAGGTAAGGATGTCTGAGATGTCTCATGTGTATTTGAATACTAACGGACAACTATGCTTTTGTCTAGGTGAGACATGGCAGTTATATCTCTGTGGCAGCACAGAAGGAACTGGGTAAGACCAAACTGGAGTTCACAACTGTTAGATAAGAAAGGTGCAGTCTCTGATATACCTCTGCTTCTGTTTGCATCTGCTTTCTGATGTGATTCGTAGAATCAAAGAATTATTATGTCTGGAAAGGACCTCCACAATCAAGTCCAACCTTCATCCCAACATCTTCCTAACTACTGGACCACGGCCTCAATTGTTCAGTGATATTGGATGTATTGCTTTACAAAACCGCTTACATTATTCAACAGGTTGAAGTGATTTTCCCAAGTTCTTCTTTGCGAAACACTGACTTTTTTCTCCCCTGGCCCTGCCACTAGGTAAGTCAAGAAAGGTAAAACACAGAACCTTCATGCAAAGCTTTAGAATTATTTTGTTTTATCATTCCAAGTGTTGTTTTTAATAATGGAGACAAAATATTCTTCCCAGTTCAGAAGACCTCATTCTTTTACACACATTGCTGTGGTCCCTTCCAATCCCTAATGTTCATTTAAGAAGTAAAGTACAGATCATTTTTATTGTAACAGAGGTCAAAGCACCCAGAACTGGTTTGGATAGCTGTTGAAGAAACAAACCAATGTGGGAAAGTCTGTCCTAAGGCATTTTGGTTTCAATTTTTACACTTTTTCCACTTAGGTTCTCACGGCTATTTAATTCACTCATGGTTATTTTAATTAACCATTGAACAGGCAAGGAAATATCTGATTCTAGAATCATAGAAGCATAAGGGATTGGAAAGATAATCTAGTCCAATCCCCCTGACACAGCAGGATCACCTGACTGGAGAAGCCATGGAACCAGAATCACTCAGGGTTGGAAGGAACCATCATCCAGTTCCAACACCACTGCCATGGGCAGGAAAACCCCACCCTAGACCAGGCTGGCCAGAATCCCATCCAGCCTGGCCTTAAACACCTCCAGGGATGGGGCCCCAACCACCTCCCTGGGCAACCCATGCCAGGCTCTCACCACTCCCATGGTGAAGAACTTCCTTCTCACATCCACCCTAAATCTACCCATCTCCAGCTTTGCTCCTTTCCCCCTTGTCCTGTCACTACGTACCATCCTAAACAGCCCCTCCCCAGCCTTTTTGTAGGCCCCCTTCAGATACTGAAAGGCCACAATAAGGTCACCTGGGAGCCTCTTCTTCTCCAGACTGAAGAACCCCAATTCTCTCAGTCTATCCTCACAGGAGAAGTGCTCCAGCCCTCTGATCATCCTCATGGCCCTCCTTTGCACATGCTCCAGCAACTGATTCTGCTCTTTGCCAGTTCACAAGGCCCTTTTCACCTCTACCAGGTATGGTATGCGTGAGGAAAAATAGGTGAGTTATGTGATTAATCCAGGAAAGGCACTTTTAAATTGGGGAATTCAAAGTACAGAGGTTCTTGTGCTGGTTTTTGAAATTATATTCATGTAGTAGAATTAGAGGACATTGCTTTCCTGGGTGGGTTCTAATGTTCAGAGGGGCTGTTCTGAGGTTTACCATTGTTCCTATTACAAAAGATTGTAAAACAAAGGTTTATTACCGCTGGGGATTACTACCATCATCGGTGTTCATACCACATTTAACCACAACCTCTACAGTGCCTCCCTGCCTGAGACTTGGAGCATTCTGTTTTCTAAGACTAATGAAGACAGCTGAAACACAGAACTTCAGGCACTGAATTTCAATGATATTTTTTGGTAACCACTGAGCTTGATCATCAGAGGTGTTAGGTGTTTTACAAATATATTTGAAGAGTAAGTAGCTACTTCATATTCACGCCTGGCATACCCTACTTCTGGAAATTAGTATGCTCCTATATTTTTGAGAGCAGGGCTAAACTGCTAGACCTTTCAGTCTCAGCTTCTCTCTACACCACTGTCAAGGAGAGATGACGGATGTATCACAGAATCGCAGAAGCACTGAGGCTGGAAAAGACCTCCAAGGCAACCCTCCTGCTCTCTAGCCCTGTGGTTTACTTGAAGAAGCCTGGATGTGAAGGCCAAAAGGGAAATTTATAAAAGGGGACAAGTGTCCTATCATGGACAACTGGATGAGATTGTGATTTCTTTGATGCACAAGCATGCATGGACACAAATCAGCTAAGCATTTCCTCTGTAGCACTGAACATGAGTTATGCCAGGTTATCTGAACAAACACAATAACCTTGCATGTAGTGTTTCCTGAAATGAATTCTGTGCAGTTTAGCCACGGTCCACTGCCTCGCCTTGTGTTTACAGGATTTCATTATACGAAAACATTACCCTTAGGAAAAGGGCTAATAGAATTTAATAGAGACTAAGCCAGAGCACCCTACCCAAATCATTCTAACAAATCTTAACCTGGGAGACATTTTTTTTCAAATGAAAAACCCAAAGAAGCCTTTGTGAAGCACTGAAGAAAACTGTAAATTCAATATTTAGGTCAATGGGCAGTGTACATGTATGTGCTAATGTAGGGGGGCTTGAAAATTTGACATAGGATACTTCATGCCTGTTATCAGAATCACAGAATGATTGAGGATAGAGAAGACCTCTGAGCTCATCCAGCACAGCCCATTACTTAACATCACTACATTGGCCAGGGCACTAAGGCCACATCCAGTCTGTCCTTAAACAACCCCAGTGATGGGCACTCCAACACTGCCCTGCGCAGTCCTTTCCAGGTTCTGATCACCCTTTCCATGAGAAAGGGCTTCCTAACATCCAACCTCACCCTCCCCTGCCAGCTTCAGGCTCTGCTCTCTTGTCCAGAGCTGTCTGGGAGAAGAGCCTTACCCTGACCTGACTACAACCTCCCTTCAGGGAGTTGGAGAGAGGGAGAAAGTCCCCGCTTAGGTCTCCTCTTTTCCAAGCTAAACAACCCCATAACGTAACAAATCACAGCTTTTCCAGAAATATTCGCATACTTTAATGTATTTAACTAGACAATGTGGTGATGTTAGGTCCTAGACTGGACTTGCTGATCTCAGAAGTCTATTCCAACCTCAATGATTCTGTGATTTACATTACTATTTATGATCTTGGGGCATAAAGCTGTGGAAACCTAAGTATCTGCTCCCCATATTATAGAAAGTAATAATAGAACTTTTCTACAAAAACAAAATCCACTTAAAATGAGTATTAGAATAAATATTAGAACAAATGTGAACTTCAAGTACTCAGGAGTTTTTCAGCTCAGCAGCTGTTTTTTACACCATACAACTTGAAAAATAATTTATGTTAGTAGGCTGGTATGATTAGTAGAAAGAGGCAGGAGAACAGGGTCTGGTGAGACCTCACTCAAGTATTGGGAACAGTTCTGAGGCACTCACTTCAAGAGATTGAGGGACTGGAGCAGGTCCAGAGGAGTAACAAAATTGGGGAAAGGACTGGAGGGAAAGTCTACTGAGAAGAGGCTAAGGGAGCTGGAGTTGTTTAGCCTGGAGGAGACTTGGGGGGACCTTTTCCCTCTCTACAACTCCCTGAAGGGAAATTGTAGTTGAATGGGGGTCAGACTCTTCTCCCAGGCAACTAGCGCTAGTATGAGAGGGCCTGAAGCTGCCAGGGGAGGATTAGGTTGGATGTTAGGAAGCCCTTCCTCATGGAAAAGATGATCAGACCCTGGAATGGACTGCCCAGGGCAGTGGTGGAGTCCCCATCCCTGCAGTGTTTGAGGAAAGCCTGTCTGTGACCCTTAGTGCCCTGATCTGGCCAGTGTGGTGATTTTAGGTCTGATGATCTCGGAGGTCTTTTCCCGCCTCAGTCATTCTGTGGTTCTGTGAGCCGGTAATTCCCTGAGCTCTTGACCATGACATGTGGTAATGACTCGACGTGTATGTGTGTCTTATACAATACGCTGTCCTTATCGATGTGGTTCCATTTCGGCCAAATGTCAAGAATTCAAATAGAAAGAAAGAAAGAAGTAATAAACTTGTTATAATGCTTTGTTAACGAATACATTCCTGTAATGCAAAGTACATCTATGTGTTGCAAAGCAGCTCTATGTTGAATAAATTAGCAGTGATTGCAAAATATGTTAAGAAGGGGATATAATAGTAATAAAGATTAATTAACTGATTGATGGATAAAGATAGCTTGAAATTATTTGCCATATAGCCAACCATACTTTGACATCTTGCTTTGAATTCCAATAAGAAGCTATGAAGAAGACCTAGAGTCACTTCAATGATAGCTGTCCTATATTGTGAAGAATCTGGGATGGCAAAAAGCAAAGCTGCCGTGAGTGAGCTGACAGCAGGTGAGTGTGTTCATAGAACGGCACACTGGTGGCAATGCTGGAGGCCTAAATAGAAGAAAACTAGGGATAAGTTTTGTTCTTGCCACCTCAAAGGCAAAGTGTTTTCGCTTACTGGGCAAGAGGCTTGCGAGACAGCCATCCAATTGGTGTCTTTCCATGCACCCTAAGCCTGACCATACTCACAGCTGCAGTTGCCACTGCACCCTCTTTCATAAGAACCTATTCCTGGAATCTCATCCTTAAAAGGGCAAGATTTGCAAAGCATCACTAAAAAGCCCTTGTGATCAAGAAGGACAATGGCATCCTGGAGTGGATCAGACCGAGGGTAGTTAGTAGATAGAGAAAGGTCCTCCTCCCCTTTTATTTTACCCTGGTGAGATCACATCTGGAATATTGTGTTCAGTTCTGGGCCCCTCAGCTCCAGAAGGACACAGAACTGCTTGACAGAGAATCCTAACTCAGAGCTATAAAGATGATAAAGAGAGTGGAAAACCTCCCTCATGAAGAAAGGCTTAGGGAGCTGGGCCACTTGAGCATGGAAAATAGGAGATTGAGGGGTTTAATGTTTTTAAGTATGGAAAGGGTGGGTGTCAGGAGGATGGAGACAGACTCTGCTCAGTGGCATCCGATGATAAGACAAGGGGCAATGGGTGCCAGCTGGAACAGACAAAGTTCCACCTCAATAAGTGAAGGAACTTCTTCACGATGAGGGTGACAGAGCACTAAAAGGGGCTGCCCAAGGGGGTTGTGGAGTCTCCTTCTCTGGAGATGTTTAAAACCCACCTGGCCATGTTCCTGAGTGACTTGATCTAGGGAATATTGCTCTGGCAGGGAGATTGGACTGGATGATCTTTTAAGGTCCCTTCCAATCCCTAATGTTCTGCGATTCTGTGATCTCATGTTCAGATCCAGAGCTAACGGAGAATAGATGGGTTTCTTCTGCAGCTGATCCGTGTTTAGCACAAATTCTGTTTGGTTACAGAGGTGATTTTCTTTCAGCACTTTAGCAGGTGACTCTACATTACACTAGGATATAGGAAATGGTATAATGCAGTGAAAGCATCAAAATACTAACTATTCCATGTGGCTTTTAAAATGGCAGGGAAATTCGTGTTGCACAGAGTTCAGGCAAGGCTTCAAGATTTTTTTAACAGAGAATCTTGGCCACACCATTTATTATCCTGAAAGCTACTTGTGTCAGTTATCCACGTGTTACTCACAAACTGTTTAGTTCTGCGTGAACTCTTCTCCAGTCTAGTTTCTGAATAGCTAGTATTTGGGGAAATGGAGGGCACTTTCCATTCAAATTGAGATGCTAACAAAAAAGCCAGTGAAAAATCTGCAATAAAGGTTATTTATAGATTTTTTCTTAAACTGACAGATTTAGTTTGATTTTATTTATTCTTTTATTTCAGTGTTTACAAGATATAAAAGGCTCTTAAGTGTAGAAGTTAGCAGCTTTCATCAAATAGCCTCTTCATTCTGTGTTAAGAAAGATGGGTCCGTTTTGACCTTTTCACAGCTCTTGTTATGATCTACTTTTCTGCCAACTTTGGCATCAGCATCTCGGATGCCTAGTTGATTATCAGAAGTTAAAAAGGACATCAGAATGTTCTTAGCTCTGTTTTGTTGATAAAAATCTCAGCCCTTCAATTTAAAGCTTTTTCACAATCTGCTGATTTTTCAACCTGATCAGAATGTTTGTGTTTTTCTGCTTTTTCCACTGGGAAAACTAAGATAAGATTTGTTCGTAGGTTGCTTTTTGAAACATGCACAGCTAATAACATTTCCTGTCTTTAATTAAACATGGAAATTGTTTGCTTATGTAACGCAAGTTACTGTATTGTCAAGTACCCTTGGGTTGTTTATATTGTCCCCTGCCATCATAACCTCACATTATAGCACTAACTAGTTGTTTAATCATCATCCTGCTTTATGCAATTAATGGTGGGGGCAGAAAAGCATATTGGTTTCCAGATTCATAACAAGGGCAAGTGTAGACTCTGGCATCTGGGTAAGAACAACCCCAGGTATCAATATAGGTTGTGAACTGTAGACCTGTGGAGAACAGCATAGGAGAAAGGAATCTGGGGGTCCTGGTGGACAGCAGAATGACCATGAGCCAGCAACAGGTCCTTGTGGCCAAGAACGCCAGTGCCATCCTGGGGTGGATTAGAAGAGAGGTGGTTAGTAGATCAAGAGAGGTTCTCCTCCCCGTCTACTCTGTCCTGGTGAGACCACACCTGGAATATTGTGTCTAGTTCTGGGCCCCTCAGTTCTGGAAGGACACAGAACTGCTTGAGAGTCCAGCTCACAGCTGCAGAGAATTTGAAGGGAGTGGAGCATCTCCCTTATGAGGAAAAGCTGATGAAGTTGGGTCTCTTGAGCTTGGAAAAAAGGAGACTGAGGCATGACCCCATCAATGTTTATAAATATGGAAAGGGTGGATGTCAGGAGGATGGAGCCAGGCTCTGCTCAGTGGCATCCAATCATAGGACAAGAGCAATGGGTGTAAGCTGGAATAGAGGAGGTTCCACATAAATATGAGAAGGAACTTCTTCCCAGTGACGGTAACAGAGCACTGGAACAGGCTTCCCAGGAAGGTTGTGGAGTCTCCTTCTCTGGAGATGTTTAAAACTCACCTGGACGTGTTCCTTTGCAACTTGATCTACAGGATCCTGCTGTTTCAGGGGTGTTGCACTTTGAGAAGTGCCAGAATTTTCAGAAGTGCTTTCATGAAGGAGAAAAGTTGTGTTGTTTTCAGGGGGAACCCTTCCCTCAGTTGCCTGTCCTGGGAAAGGTGACATTGCCCTGGAGCCTTCCCCGGAAGGGTCTGTCCTGGGACCTGCCCCAGAAAGGCTGGCTAGGGCAGCCTATAAAAAGCGGGGCAGGGTCTTTGTTCGTGCCCTTTTTGGGGGCTGTGGCCCTGAAGGGAGTACCCGGGTTGGTAAAGGGGGTGGGAACCGTGGCTCCTGAAGCAGCCGCAGCCCTGGCCTCACCCCACCGCCGGCGTGCACCTGCCGCCTCGTGGTCCAGAAGCGACCTCGGCCGCAACTTGCCACGGGTGCGCGGTCTCACCGCATCACACTTGGACTGGAGAAGCAAGACTGGTGCAGATTTGCCATCACGACCCCTCCACCATGGACAGTCTTCAGCATTGGTGAGCTGGGCTACTCCTCTTCCCCCTGGAGCTGAGACAGGAGAGGGAGAGGATCTTTGGAAGACCCTCTTGGCCACGTGTGTGGAGGCGGGGGTGTGGCCCTGCTGATGCCGCCATGCGGTTGGTCTCCATCTTGGATCCTGCACGTGGCTGGGGCCCTGTGACTGGGCCGCCGCCATTTTGGAGAGACTGATCAGAAGGAGGAGGGGCTGTTTGTCATTTCTGCCACTGAGAAAATACTGGCAGCACTTAAGTTTTGCGGGAGAGCTCCTTCGTGCTTAGCTGAAGAAAGCAGAAGGACTTGAGAATCCTCAAACCTTGGATCTGAAAGACAGAGACTGGGTCCTTTGAAACGCATGCAGATGCACAGAGGGATGCAGGTATGGGCGCTGAGCAGTCAGGCCATCCCGAAAGCATTGAGATGCATGTCTGCTGCAGCGAGTGATGCAGGTGTGGGCACTGAGAAACTCAGGCCATCCTGGACTGACAGGCTTTCTTTCCCAGGTCTCTAAACTGGAAGAAGATCCAAGGCCCAACTGTAGTGATCTCCCATTCTATTTTCCTCAGATTGTGTGATGGCATTTATGACACAGTTTCTAGTTTGTGTGCACCGACTTGCATAACCTTTTCTCCCATTCTGTATATAGTTAGAGAGTTCATAAACCTTTCTGCAGTTTCGTAAGCCATCGATTGTCTGACAGATTTTATCTGAGATGTCATCGAGCCCTCACTGCTTTGCTTTCCTTTTTTTTATCTTAAATTGTGGTCCTGAACCCACCACAAGGGGCATTAGAATAGATAATATTTTGAGGTCACTTCCAATCCCTAAAGTTCTTAGATTCTGTGATGGACGTGGAGTGACTTGCAAGCTGATCTGTCACTAGCAGAATTTAGGATGTGTGAAATTCTATTTCTCTGAATTAATAAGCAACTTTTTTCTTTTGAATGCAAATTGTAAACCAGTAATTAATGGATTGATCAGTGGTGTAAAATAAAATACTCCTTAATTGTCCTCTTCCTGTGCAGCAATAGCAATGCTAATGGCTGGCTCTGTCCACATTTCTCTTGGAGCTGCTTGGAGAGATTGAAAAGTGTCTTTGGTGTTACTTGGCCTACCCTGCTATGCAGTGTATTGATTCCTTTGTCAAGTCCTTTTTCAGCTCAAGTCAGATGTTGAAGTTTTCTTGCTACATGGAGATATTATTTCATAAAGAAAGTATTGTATTTAATTAGTAGCACTTTGTGTTGGGATGTACCTCACGGAACACTTAAGCTGGATGCATGGATCAGTTTGCATAGGCAGACAGTGGTAGGTGGTCCAAAGTGTTAACTCTGTCCTGGTAAAAGCATTTTCAATGTGCTGGCCACTATGAAGGCAAATATGAAAAAAAAAAAGAAACTGAAAAAAAAAAAAAGTTGCTTTTATGAAATGTACTCTATCCATCAGTACTAAGAATCTCAAATGAATACTGTGGAATGCTGAAAAAAGCTAATCATTTTTTGCTAGATCAATAGGATGCTCAGCATCTGTGAGAGCAGGGTTGTTTAATGCATCATGGAAAGATTTATTAATTCTCAAGGGTCTCATTAATCCTTAAAGGACTAGTTATGCGCTGATATCTTGACCAGAGAACTGTCACTGCGTAGCACCTGATTTGAATTAGCTCCCTCAAACTGTATTATGAATATAGTTCAGGATTTTATGTTCAGGTTTTACACAGCAGAACCTTCCTTCTTTAGTGGAAGCCTAACCTTGCGTAACTTTGTGGAGTCCATAGCTTGGGCAAAAGAAGGTACTCTTCTGCCTCCATGAGAAACTTATGTGTTTTGCTGCAGATTCTTTGAGGAATTAGATGAATTAACAATTTTGCAAGTGAAGAAAAATACTCAAAAAAATTTAAGAAATCTCAAAGTTCATACCTTGTAAGTGGTCCCAGACGTTGGCTTCCTTAAATGGATACAGGCTGTGCACTGGTTTACAGAACGTATGGCAGAAGCGCAGTGTAAAGAAGCAGATAGCTATGATCTCAAGTTGCATCAGGGAAGGTTTAGATTGGATCTTAGGAAGAAGTTTGTTACTGATAGAGTGGTTGAGCACTGGAACAGGCTGCCCAGGGAGGTGGTGGAGTCACCATCCCTGGAGGTGTTTAAAAAATTAATAGAGCGCTTGAGGCTATGGTCTAAGGGTTGGGGAGATGCTGGTATGAGGGCAGGACTTGATGATCCTAGAGGTCCTTATGAGCCATAATGATTCTATAAATCTATGATTCTATGACTCAAGCTTTAAATCATTTGCCTGAAAGTATAAGATCACTGGTGATGTGATATGTGTGCCAGAGCCCTAACACCAGAGGACTGTATTCTGATTTTACGTTTCTCTTCTCACATAACACAAACTCATTCTTCAACTCAAATTAATCTGGGATGATACAATAAAACGTATTTTACCTTTCAAATGTAGCAGATTATTTAAAAGGATTACAGTTGTGAGCAATTGTCTTCCTTTGATACTTTTAAAGGACAAGCTACTGACCTAGAAATTGTTCCAGTGGATTTGGTGGCGAGTATCTTATATCACATTTTCCTTTCACAGTTTGTGGCACTGCTGAGGAGGATTTTTCTGCACGTTCCTGTATTTGACCTAACACAGATATTACCGTGTAGGACATAAGTACTTTATGAGCACACTTGTCATGTCTGCTGACACACTGGAGGAGCACTGCCATTGTTTTAAAAGGGACATTACTCAGAGATACCGTTTAGCAAGTTGATGTAAACAATAGAATTTACTGTATCTCTCTCTACAGCTCCCTGAAGGGAGGTTGTAGTCAGATGGGGGTTGGGCTCTTCTCCAAAGCAACTTGCAACAGGACAAGAGGGCAGGGCCTGAAGCTGCCGGGGGAGGGTTAGGTTGGATGTTAGGAAGCCCTTCCTCATGGAAAGGGTGATCAGACCCTGGACTGGACTGGCCAGGGCAGTGGTGGACTCCCCATCCCTGGAGGTGTTTAAGGACAGTCTGGCTGTGGCTCTTAGTGCCCTGGTCTGGCCAATATGTCCATGGGTCATGGGCTGGGCTTGATGATCTCAGAGGTCTTTTACAGCCTCAATAATTCTGTGATTCCTTGTTTGCAGGCTAAGAAATAACATACCTCATTATAATAATTTACAAAGGCAACAATATTCCTTCCTCCTCACTTGCCTAGAATAGCCTAAATTCTTACTGAATCTAAGGTTAAGGCAAAGTCGACACCTGCAGATATTTTCACTTAAGAAGCGTAAATGTTAGATGGAAAATTGTATAGACTCTGTTCAGTTTGTGCAGACACATAATATCAACATGAAAACAACTGCCATCTTCCATTTTCCTATTCAGTGCCAATCCAGTCTTTAAATAATTAATTGTGAACTCTTCTACACTGCATATTGAGTCTGAGGACAACAACCTCTTGAGAGAATTCGGCACAGAGCCACAAAGATGATGAAAGGAGTGGAACATCTCCCTGATGAGGAAAGGCTGAGAGAGCTGGATCTCTTGAGCTTGGAAAAAAGGAGACTGAGGCATGACCCCATTAATATTTATGAATACGATAAAGGTAGGTGTCAGGAGGATGGAGCCAGGATATGCTCAGTGGCATCTGATCACTGCACAAGGGGCAACATGTGTGATGTGGAACACAGGAGATTCCACATACATATGAGAAGGAACTTCTTCACGATGAGGGTGACAGAGCACTGGAAGGGGTTGCCCAAGGAGGTTGTGGAGTCTCCTTCACATTTGGAGACGTTTAAAACCTGCCTGGATATGCTTCTGTGTGACTTGATCTACAGGATCCTGCCGTGTCAATGGAATTGGATTGGATGATCTTTTGAGGTCTCTTCCAATCCCTAATGTTTGGTGATTCTGTATGAGTTGGATTTTCCTTTTTAGCTCTTGCATATGTAAATTAAAAAAACCCCAAAAAACATAAGCTGTGATCTTATACCAGGAGTCTGCAAAAACTATGTCTTTGTTTATATTTTAATGAGGGCAACTGTTTTATCATAAAATCACAGAATCATTAGGGATTGGAAGGGATCTCAAAAGATCATCTAGTCCAATGCCCCTGCCACAGCAGGATCACCTAGTCCAAGTCACACAGGAACATATCATGCCTGATTTCATTCCAGGGATTTCTGCATGTGAAGTTATCAAAATGTCTAACTTGCTCTGTGCTGAAGAATCACTTTTTTCTTCTACAGTTTTTCTACTTCACATTTTTACACATTTTTAAAGTCAGAATAGCATTTTCCTTACGTGTTAATGGATTTAACCAGAGTTTTCACATTAAACGAAGAACTGATATCAGTAATTCCTTTCTCAGAACCTATAATAGAAGATAGTCTTTGGGTTACTTCATGTACAACAAGGGATCTCTTACCAGTTCTCAGTTTATACTGTTTTCTCACATAATACAAACAGTATTGGTCAAGACTGGGGCTCTCTATTCATTTTGTTGTCCCAGAAATTCAAATAATTGGAGCAGGAATCAGTTAGCTGCTTCTGTCCATTATTGAAATGCACTGGGGGTTATTTCAAACCGGCTGTTGTTACGATGATAAATTATTCAAAATTGTGACTCAGCTCATCCTTGGTGGAAGTGCCTAGTGCAACTATTGATTGCTGCTCATTTGCATTAGGAGCTTTTATCTGACATTTTCTTGGTCTCTCTCTGTTTCCTTCAAACAGACCAATGGCAGTACACAGCCACACCTTGGATAGAGCTATAATCTGGTTATTTAGTTTCAATAAACTGTCTCTTCTCCTTTCCTTTATAGGACTGTTTTCCTACTGTTTTCCCTGTCATTTTCCTACCTCTTTACTTTTTCTTACTTGGGAACTAGATCTAATGACTAACTCTACACTCCAGGTAACATAAATAGAGGATTCTGTTGCCTGGAGTCATGCCTTTATGTTGCTCAGAGTGTGGAAGATCCATCAAGTACAGCATAATTAAGTTTGTGTTTTAGCAGGTCTGCTTGACTCATGTAGAGTGTGACACAGGCGTTTGCATGGTTACAGGAGTGTGGTGGGTTCAGGACCAGAATTTAAGATAAAAGAAAGGAAAGCAAAGCAGTGAGGGCTCGATGACATCTCGGATAAATTTGCCAGACAATGGATGGCTTAGGGAAACTGCAGAAAGGTTTATTAATACTATAACTGTATACAGAAAGGAAGAAAAGGTTATACAAGTCGGTGCACACAAACTAGAAACTGTGTCATAAATGCCATCACACAATTTGAGAAAAATACAATGGGAGATCACTATAGTTTGGGCCTTGGTTCTTCTTCCAGTTTAGAGACCTGGGAAAGAAAGCCTGTCAGTCCAGGATGGCCTGAGTTTCTCAACGCCCACACCTGCATCCCTCAGTGCAGCAGCAAACAAAGGACCCAGTCTCTCTCTTTCGGATCCAAGGTTTAAGGATTCTCAAGTCCTTCTGCTTTCTTCAGCCAAGCATGAAGGAGCTCTCCCCCAAAACTTAAGCGCT